>JAVTVY010014378.1:0-66956 GCA_036873755.1 Hanleya hanleyi
ATAGGTCATCAGTGGATTTGAGTTCGTCGTTGATTGCATTATCAGAATGATTATGGCACAAACTTGATAGAGGTGTGAATGATCGCATGACGATAATCAAGAACAGCTTAGCCCTCCAGCCGAGAATTTCCAGGTTAATTAAGGTGAAAAATAGTGTAATTAAATATGTATATTTTGTTATAGTAAAACATATATTAGGAAAGGGTATCCATTCATGTTTTGGTACAGTTTTTAAACTATTGAGATGTTAATAAGTTTAAAAAATCACCATCAAGTTAATTTTATTCATTATAAGAATATTCGCGGCAGTGATTTCATATTTATATTAAATACATATCACAATGGTGATTGAATCGCATATAACGGTTGGATTCGCATATGTACAATACTTTTTATTTTAATTTAACATTGATAAATGAACTATGAATGATTCCAAAGGGAAGTTCAAGCCAGAAACCACCTGAATATTATATAATTTCATCTCATACTGGATTAACCAAGCTGGCAACAGAGAAAGAATTTCTCGTCCGTGTACGATCATCGGCTAACAATTTCGTGTGTTTTTTCACAAAACTGAGGATTTAAAATGTGGGATTTGAAAACCTGTCCGACAGAGAAAGATGTTTTATATTCATATTTTATGTTAATGCAGCCATTTCTCATATAGTATCATACACGGTGAGGGGCGTTGCTTGATTCTTCAGCAACCAAGTCACGTGACCTGAATTGTACAAGCCTTTTGAAATACATCTTCGCATCGTCAAAGTTTCCGTTTTAGCCAAAGGCGAGGCCTTGATCATCTTGCCAAGCAAACCGCGTTCAGCCCATTTGCAGTGTTTTCCATACTACAATTACCAGGCTTGTGGGATATTTGATGGTGAATGAATACCTGTATTTTCATCAAATTGTGACAAATAATTAATATCAGTATTTTCTTTGAATCATTTCTTTTATATATACATTTCCCTTTGTATTTATTAATTTTCATAATTTGTTGAAAATTACCATTCATCTTACCATCAAATATCCCACAAGCCAGGCAACTGTGGTGTTTTGTACTTATAGACTCCCACGTAGGGAGCCGCACAACAAAACTCCCACCCAGGGAGCTCCAGAAAAGATTAATTCACGCAACCAAACAAATATGAAAAACAAATAATGACTGTTGTGAAGATTTTACAAATAGCCGGCGCTATATATTAATTGAGTGTTTTCGAAGACTCAAAAGCCCCGTATGACAATGTTATATTCAATACAGCGCCACCTATCTACACAAGGAAAATGGCGAACAGCGAAAATCTGATGAATCAGCTCAAAATTTAGAACTCAACTCAAAATCAAAAGAAAAATACTACACAAGAAATCTGGAATAATACCAGCTTAAAAACACAGAAATACTCAAAATAATAGACGAAATTGCAAGTGCAAATGACTCATTCTGACCATATCCGGGTCTGTCCCGTAAAAAATTAATGTAAATATGAAGTTATAATTATATGTATATATCGTTCACCATTATTCCTATGTAAAAAATATATTTTTTTTTTTCAATTTCTTTCAATAAGCTCAACGTATCTATATAACCGCCAACTGAAGTTAAACACGCTTTAGTTTGCACAAGGCAAAGAAGAATGGAAAAGGAAGAAGAAAAAAAAAGATCGAACTTATAGTCTGACTGAAGTGTTTATGATATAGAAACTCGCACGTATATGCGGGTCAGTCAGGCTGAACCTTGCCGCACTACTTTCGGCTATAATCCTCAATCGTTTTTTTTAATCGCTTATATTTTCTCGATTAAAAAACCATTGAATCGCGATATCGCTTTTTATTCGAGAAAATTTTCTCGATTGAAAAACGATTGCCAACAGGAAAAAAACCCATTCGAACAGCGATCGCGAATGAATCGTTTATTTTGAAGAAAAAACTCCACTCCCTCGCGCCTTGGAAAATCGCGACAACGAGAAAATTTGATGAAATAAACGATTCATTCGCGAACGATAATTGGAAACGGTGCCCAAACCGTCTGTCTAATACCATCTAACAGCTTTGGGCCGAAAAACTGGGTGCACAGAAGCATTCAATTGGCATAGATTTTGATGGACATACGAAGATTGTATCTACATAAAAGAGCGATGGATAATGCATTCAGTATATGTCACATGAGCAGTGTGACTAACGTCACAGGACCTACGAAGTATGGTAGGTAGGCATTAGGACTGCGACGCGCACTGAACTCTTGGACCCCCCCCCCCCAAGTTGAAATCCTGTCAATATTAAGATGGGCACAAACCAGTCAGAATCACCAGTGATTTTCATCAAAAATCACCAGAAATTTTCATCAAAAGTAGGTCAGCTTATAATTTGCTGGTAACCGTCCCCTAATGCACCTTCATGCCAAAAATCAAGGTTCTAATGGCAACGGTTCTCCTTATTTTGCCGACGAAAGGATTCGGATGGACTGACTCGCTGACTAACTCACTCATTACTGGACAATTTGCAAATGAGAGCCTAATTCGTAGGAATAGGACATAGAACAGATTAGATTATTAAATAGTGTACAAGATCACGCTGTACAACGGTCAGTTCAGCTGAAACAAGCTCAGCCAAATCCCCTTCAAATAATAACAGAGGCTTCTAATTGGCGAAGAACCATTCGAACAAAATATTTGTGCCGTGTTTTAAATCTAATGCAATCAGACAGCATATCTGACAGTAGGAGGTTTACAATCTGATGCGACGAGAATGAGGCGCCTGAGCTTGGCCTTGAAAATCTCTTTTCGGCAGATTCAATGTCTCGAAACAAATGCAACATAAAGACGAGCGGACAATGCCAATGATGAGCACGCAAACAGTCGACTACGATGGCACGTCACTCCATCAAAATAAATATGCGCTCGATTCGCTTGTTCCTCGGAATTTTGCATGAAATAATGATAGAACAAATGTGTCCCGGCATTGCTAGAGTAATTCTGATGCAGGTAGATAGATCAAGACTGAACATAATAGGTAAAACTTTGTAGCCAAAAATAACTTCGTCTGACCAAAATTACTTCACATAAATCACCCAACACGTATACCTGGATAACGAGTAATCTCACTCATTCAGTGACTCGATGAATGCGTTCCGACGAATGTGCACCACATAGAAATGTAAAGTCCAAAATAATTAATGATTCTGGTCTTCATAACAAAGTCCACAATCATTGCATTTCATTCTACATTTTCTCTTCACACATTGAACAGAAACTGAACCGTCTTAAAGAAAGGATTACTGTTAAGCATCGTTCGTGTCAGGCGTATGAAGATGCCGAGTTGTAGTTTTTGTTAAACAGAGGATCTGAAATACATTTGTATGTGATAACAGGACTAACATATGATAGCTTTGGTTCATGGAACCATTTAGGATTTGTATTAATTAAACGCAACATAACATGGTGGTTGGAAACTATGCCGACGTAGTGGGAGGAAGTCACATGACCGCACAGGCCAACACCACAAGAAACACAATGATCCCGTGTGATGATTTGTATCTCAGTCACGCCTTCATTGTAGCTGCTCATGTGGACATCTTGAATGACATGAGCACATGGTCCCTAGCACTGGCTTAAGCGGTATTAGATACAAATATGCAAGTACATTGGTGTAATAGCCATATCAATGATGAGCTATGTGACCGTCAGATAGAAGAAACGGCTCAATCGGGGAAATATTAGTAGAATGCAAGTTCTCATAATATGCCCGTGAGGCCCGACGCCGATCAAGCGCTTCGTGCTCTAGCATGTTAGCCAGAGTCAGAAAATAAAATAACAACGATTTGTACAGAATGCATGTCTCGAGGACGAAACGTCCACCAGAAGAATCTCCCCATATACAGGTAAAAATTAAACGCAACAATTGAAGGCTTGCAAATTAAGACGAAGTTGTTCGGATGTTTGTTATATTAACACAATTTCATCAAGCAGCGACTGCATCTTATCAGAAAGTTTATCTGGCGTGGATTTGTTGCTTTTTTCCAAATCTGTTTCTTGGATTTATTTCTAACGAAATATGATATGGAATGATTGTATGAAGCAGAATAACTCATGAGTTCAGAGACATAAGAATTACTAACAATGGAAAAGTATTACGATGATAAAATCGAACGCAACGTCCTGGTGATCCCCCATGGCTGCATTTTTTAACGTACATGTACTCCTGAAACCTTGCACCTAGAGATATGCAAATAGGCTGAAAATAAGATCAAACATGGAGAGAGACTTTGTATGTTTTTCATTTGCTTCCGTGTTAATTATGAAATCCATCCGATGTATTGGACATATCAATAATGCCCCTCCAGTGGCAGATAGGATGCCAGAAATTCTCGAGATTTATACACTGACATCCCATACACTTTCTCTCGATTGTTCGGTGTTGAGCAATGATCTGTCGACATGCCGTCAGCATTTCTGATTCGACACGATGTATGATGGCTGTATAGATTCTCTTAACGCACTTATATTTGAGCACCAATCATCACTAGATATATATTTTAGCAAAAAAAACCCTGAAGATTTCCAATACAAAAAGAAGACCGTTTATTCGCCGACTTCAGCGAGCATGTCGAAAGTGTATCCGGCCATGGCCGTGCTCTATTGGACGATGCAATATTTATTAGCAGGAATGGGAAATGTACATTAGCAGAATTTTTGATCGTTACAGTTCGGACTCCTTGGTTTCTTAAAACGCATAGGTTTGAACATCCACAAAAAAATCTAAACGAAATATTTACACACAAAAAATATATCTATGCATAAAATAAAACTAAACAACGGTTAGTTGGTAAAACGAAAACAAATCTCAAATTCCATGCGCAATCATCAATAAATATATACCTAAGAAGCATACAGGAGAATCCCCTAATATACATGCATATAAAGACAGTCATTGTGGATCTATTTTTGTCTGATTAAACTAAATCGTGGGTCTCTCTTGTAGCAATTTGGATGCTGCATTTGGGTTCGCCTTTGAAGTAAATACATATCCGAAAACCGGTAATCAGCCGTCACCCGATGTTCATCACCAACATCCAAGCAGTCAAAAATAAAATTTGTTCATATAAACACAAGAAAATGAATATTTTCTAAATGAAGAAATACACGAAAATAAGAAATAAGAATTGATTATCCATTTACGAAAATCTGAGTGGCCTCACCTTTTCTTTTGCTCGTATCGTTAGATTAATATTTCTGAGGAATAGGGGGGCATCGTCCTGGTATTTTAAATTAACATCTTCAAAGATAATCTCTCCACGTGAAGGCCAATGAGACGGTGGAGGAAGGGCCGAGCTTCTTGCGTTTTCAGATTCTAGCCTCGTATATGCTAAGATCTTCTCTACAGCAGTCATCTGTGGAAGCAAAAAAGATCATAGTAAAGCACAAATAGCAGTATTGTGAGCTGGATCCCTTATGTGAATCTAACCCCTGACCCTTGGAAAGTTTTATCCTAAATGTAATTTAATTACATCCATATAAGTTCACTTTAAAAATGATATAATTTTGAAGCAAAATATATGTCAGTTCATTGTGTATTGTAATATAACATTGAGTATATGCACGAAACTAATGTTTGGTTGGAAGCAGGATAGCACAGTTAATAAGAATACTATGCCGATTTCACATTAGCCTGCTTGGAAAATAATAATGTGATAGTGTGTTCCCAGCGGGATGGATCAGCATCGCCGATTCAGAGAGAGAGAGAGAGAGAGAGAGAGAGAGAGAGAGAGAGAATGAAAGAGAGTGACAAAGAGACAGAGAATTGAATTTAACGTCGCGTTCCGCAATATTTCAGCTTGATACTGACACGCAATAATAATCCAGCAACAATTCATCCATATGAAAAAATGATAGACAAGACGCATCAAGGAAACTTACTTAACATAACTATTGCTCTCAAATAGTTTAGAATCAAATTCTCACACGAGCAACACGATCTTCCAAACTGGTTGTTGTAATAATCGCAAAATATAGACATTTGATGAAAAATACATGTATGTTTGACTTCCATTTTGAGGAGAAAAGTATCATTAGTTATCTATGGTCAGATGACTGGTGTCCTAGGGGACAAGAGTTCGGATATCATCAAACCAGTAGTGTGATTTTCTAGTGGCTCAACATGTCTAGCAACAGCTTTATCGGAATCAAATACAAATATGAAATAACAAATCAGCCAGATACGTCACTTGAGCATTTTTTGATAAACTGACTAGGACTCACCTCGGTTTCAAGACTACATAGATGTCGCATTGCAGCTTGCGAAAGACTTGCACCGGTGAGCAGGTACACCAAGGACAATCCGACCAAATCGTTAGACGATCCTGAAAGTATACACACACACAGTTGAAATATGGGTCGATATTATACATAGATATATCTTTTTTATTTATTTCGCATTTTCTCTCTGTTTTATACTGCAGGTAGTTTGGTAGATGACAAAACTCAGGAGTCATCCCATGGAGAACAAGTGTTGACCTTGCCCTAATACTAGTAATCAGTTTATTGTATGCTTGGAGTGAGATAGTGACTAATATCAGCTGAATAAAAGCAATAATTCTCGTGCAGTGAATGACGCAAAAAAGTCATATAATCACTAGTGATGATATGACAAATGACGTCACACGCAGGTGAATGCGCAAAAATAAAAATAAAACAGGCTAGTTTGGAAGAATTTGTATTTTATTACGCAATATGATGATCGGATTATAGTAATATATAAGACACAACGTAAAATAGATAAGAAATATTCGGAAAGGTGACAAAGGGACCGCGCATCGCATACACCGACAATATGGCTAAAGCAGCGCGTGAAAAATAAAAACACCATCAGTTCTAATTTAGAGTCATATCAAGATTATGTCATATCAAAGTTCATTAGAAGATATATAAAAAATACATTATTTATTCAACAACAATGTCTATTTTCAGTGAGTACTCCTCCAGAATAGGACAAAACCACAACGATAAGTCCGAACAACACCGCCGAGCTTCCACACAACAACAACCACCACCTGCCGATCGGGCTAGGTTTATAATTTACGACTGTAACTTTAAGTAATCAACCGGTTCGCTAAATTAAAATTGTGCGCTCTAAGACGATGTCTACAGGAATATTAATAAGGGCGAATCTCGATTTTGTTTGGAATGAGAATATTCTCTGATCCTGTATGATCGTTTTTCAACTCGAAGCGCAACATGAACCCATGTCTCTGTTCTGACTGCAGGGAATTGGGATAAACACTTCACGACACACGATTGGTCGTGTTTCTCTGTCGAAGCGAAGGTGATGTGTCCGGTTTGCAGGACAATCGCTGATTTGTGCGACATGTGATGAAATAAAATGTTATCAGCATGCTGCATGTCATCGATACTTCAATGCATGACTGAAAAACTTTATTATTTCAACTTTCGCTTGCAGTCGATTTGTTTGCATAAAAGTAGTCCTCGAGGGACGTCAGGGTTAAGATTTTTCAGTGTACCTTCAGCCAAAAAGCTCTAAAATTTGAATTATTCTAAGGGATCGTTTCCATTAATCGTTTTTTCTTCAGTCGCGATTTTTCTTCAATTTTCTCGATTGAAAAACGATCAGTCGCGAATCAGTCGCGAGGATATCGAGAAAAAAAATGAGAAAAAACGATTGAACCTTTTCTGGAAAAAACCATTCTCTCGCGATATCGTTTTTGAATCGTTTACCCATGCGCGATCCGTTCTTGATCGCGAATCTTCAATCGCGAGAGAATCGGGTTTTTTTTCAGGGCGCGAGAGAATCGTGAGGCGGAGTGATATTTGACACATAGGCCGTGTTGCCGTCGTACGCCGCTCTATCCGCGAACTGGGAACTACATGTAATGTTGAGTGCGGATTTGTCGATGGAAAAACCTATATTACTATACTATACTGTATAAATGCGCAAGATAACCGAATAATATATATGATTCACGATCTATAGTCTCCTACAAGCCGAAGTAGGGCGTATGCTGGAAATATCTATACATATGGGATCAGTGCACAATTAATCACTTCCGGGTCGGTGCCCACGATCTACTTTGTGTAGAAATTTGAGAGCAGATCTTTGTGGATTTTATTAGGCGAGATTATTCAGCATTTCTGATAAATTTGATATTTCAAATTGCAGATGAGGCTTCAAACTGTACTTCCTGGTGTTGATTTGGCAACATTGGGGCAAAGCCTGGCGGAAGGACACATGAAGAGTGGAGGTGAAAAGGCTCTCTGTTTACAAGCTGAATGACATTCGGTAACACCACTCAGCTGCAAATGGCGGCAAGTTGAAATTTCCATGGTGAACATCTGTCAAGACTTCCACTGATAATGTCCCACAAGGTAAATATTGACATGCCAGGTGGATTTATGCATTGTGATTTTTCTGGATTTTTGCCGATTTTTAACGCTAATACATAACAAGTAACAGAATTAATTGTGCACTGATGCCTGTCACACCACATTTTCACATTTGACCAGAGCACTTTCAATCATCACTGTGGCTATAGTTTTGACTTAATCAGCCCAATTTCTTCCAGGCTCACTCATAAACAACATGCAAATATTGACATTATTCCAAATTCAAGCTATTAAATTTTTAATTAAATCAAATTATTTTTTAAATTAACTTTTAATAATTTTTAATTATTTAAAAAAAAAAAAAAAAAAAGAAAAAAAGTGGGGTGAAATTGACATCATCAATGATGATGGATAATATCACTTGTATTCCTACGCCATTTTGGTACAGAATGGAGATCTTTTGGAGAAAATATCAGCAAAAAATGGCTGAGATGTCAGTGCTCGGCTCAAATGGTCAATGCAGAATATGGCAGGGTCCACTCAATACCACTGGCAGATATGAGCTTTCGAGATCCAAGGGATTATAAATGGAAGAAGAGAAATGCACATAGATTCAATTATATAATCTTTATTCAAAATTTAGACATCACTTCAAAGCTGGATTGCTCTCATCTGTGTCACAATAACCTATGCATAAATCCACTCCATATCAGCCTGGAACCACATGAAATCAATAATCATCGGATCACCTGTAAAAACTCAGATGTTTGTTCCACACACAAAGAATATGCAAAATGCCTTTTGCATTTGAGACTTTAATGAGGTAAATAAAATTGGAGTCATTTATTTTTTTTTTCAGTTTCCATATGTGTGGTCCTGTAGGCCATCATCTAATTGTCCTTTTTTATAGTCAGTATCTCCTGGATTGCCCTGTTTATATTTCAAATGTTGATAGATTTTAGCTCCTGTTTGCTTGAGTTTTCGCTTTCTCACCACAGGCCTATTTCGATAGCTTTTATGGTACTCTGAGTCAATCTCCATCTGTTTTAAACTTTTTGCAGCTCGAGGTGAGAGAGAGGCTCCCATGCATCCAACTTTGGCTATCATCGAGGTCCCCAACTTATTGTTCATTCTGTGGATGGTTGACGATGCTCGACCAGGAATATTCCTAGAGAAATTGACATTCTTGGGTAAGGATACACTTATAGATCTATTGATGGCTTCACATATCTGTGTGTCTGTATTGAATCTCGGTTGCATCAAAGCACTTTCACTTAATTTCGTTTTCAGAATCTCATGGAGAATAAATTTGGCATTTTCAGTCATATTCAGATTGGAGATTTTGTGCGTAGCAAGGAACATGGATCGCAGCCACCAACTATTCGAATGACCCCCTCAGCACACCAAAGAGTTTCTCCGACATCTCGAACAATCCAGAGTAACAGTGAAGTGTGGCCTCCAGCACTCTAGGAAGATGCTTTTTCGATTTTCTCTAAGCTGCCACTATGCACTTTCATCAGCTCTTTGAATACCATGCTGCATCTGGCTTTTACATCCTGACTCAAGACTTGCTGGGCTTTCTTTTTAATTTCTTGTGTCTTTCCATAGAACATATCATCACTAAACTTAGCACTGTTACATTTTCTGAACTGGGATCTCCCTAAATGAGTTGGGTCTGCCAGCCTGGTCACTTTCCACATGGGATGAAGAATTTGCATTCCAGCCTGCATCCCCTTTGCAGATGTTCCATCTCCATCTGTTGTGACATATCTTACCAACATCTCCTGCATACCAATATCACTTCCCATGGCCTTTCCCATCTCAAACTCTGACCATGGCGCATTCACATTGAGAGTTGCAGTGCAATCTTCATGCCCATCTGGGCACTTTACATCCATTCCTTTTCCCCTAAGCCATGCACCAGTCCAACACAATTTATTCTGGAATACAGCAGCAACAATATATTTTCTGTCTGTTGATGTTTCACATCCTATTGCTATGGCTTGGGAGGCATTCTGTGTGCATTTTCTTGAACTGGTAATTTTGGAGCTGTTATATCTTGCATCAACAACTAAGTTTATTTCATCCATTACAACCCCGCGCACTTTGTTAACTTCTTTTATGGCTTCTAGTTTTTTTCTCATGTCTATCTTATTTAACTCTGTTACAGCAGTTCCAACCATGTTCGCAGTCCTTTGCATGCCAGTTCTTGCTGGAGGAGGAACATCCACTGATGCTAACAGTAACCTTGTTCTGGAATTCCCCATAGGTGTGTCTTGCAGACCGACTTGAAGGGATACATTTATGGCAGCAGCATTCGGTCCAGGTTTGTTTGTCTTGACTTCTTCATAAAGTTTATAATGGCGAAAAGTATATTGACAGTTAACACACTGCAAAGATTGAGACCATCCCAAACCCCACTTTTTTTCACTGGCTATGACCACTTCCAAAATATCACAATCAGGGGAAGTAACTCTGTGGTGCTTTATCACATCATTCCACATTTGAAGCATTTTGCAGTTACTGATCATTCTCATGCCTTGGGTGTCATTAGAATTTTTATCTTTTATGTCTTTCAGATTTGGAGCCGGTTTCTTTGGCCGTAGTAATTTCATGGATCCAGAGATGCCCTCGGTGTCTGTAGCTTCAACTGTCCTCTTGTCTATGCTAGGCCTTGTAATGAAGGTGAACTCATCTTGATGTAACCTCCTCGTTACTACAGCATCTTCAGATGATGGTCCAGGGACAGGGTTCAAATCTGAACTGTCGGCCACAGCTAATATGGGGTGTCCAGGATGTCCTTTTTTAAAGTAAGTCAACTTCCTTCTCTCTTTACCCTTCATGTTGGTTAATGTAGCAGAGATGAGCAAGTGATCATCAGATATGTTGGCATTGGATTTTATTCCCATTTTTATATAAAAAAAAATTTTCTCTGTTTTGTTTTTACAGGTGTTGTCCCTTTGCAAACATTGCGGCAGTTGACTTAAAATGAAACAAAAGGATATATTTCTTCATTTGTGTTATGAGTTTTGTCAGTAATAATAACTTTATAATTGATAACTTCATCTGTCTATTACTGCCACCAAGATGTTGATTCTCTGTAGCTACATTCAATTGAACTAACAGATATTCTTTATTTGGGGGATGTGTATACCATGAACACCTCAGTGTTATATTGTTGAATGTGCTGTGTACACAATTATGTATATTGATGTGACCTTTTATATGTTTAAACAAGTTTTTGATCTCTCTATAAACATCAATTTTAAGACCTGTGAGATAATCCTGGGATGACCCACTGATTATATGGAGAAATTACTCGCTGTCATGAAAGACTTTTTTTACCAGATGTAGTCTAACTAAGCAGCTTTTAAACAGATTATGTTTTGTCACATCTTGAGTTTTTAATTTTTATATTTTTAAGTTTTAAATTGAAAAAAGACATGAAAATTGAGTTAAAATAGCAAAACAATAATTAAAAATAGTCTTTGACATATCTAATCAATGCTGCATACCTTTTATTATAGGCAGAAGGATAGTCTACTGAGTGCTTTTTACCAGATGGAAAAATACTTACAGGTTAGTGAGATATTGTACTTTTATTTTCACCCCACTATTAAGTCATATGGGAGAAAATGAGAGGAAATGATAAAGGGGGTACCCTTGTTATTTAGGTTATAAAATCTCTATCTTTGAATAGTTTTATTTGTGCCTTCTCAGGATAGTTTGGGGATGGGTAATGATTGTTCAGATGAGAGCATTCTTTATTTTAACAGTGGTTCCATTCCTGACAGGCATCAGTGCACAATTAATCACTTCCGGGTCGGTGCCCACGATCTACTTTGTGTAGAAATTTGAGAGCAGATCTTTGTGGATTTTATTAGGAGAGATTATTCAGCATTTCTGATAAATTTGATATTTCAAATTGCAGATGAGGCTTCAAACTGTACTTCCTGGTGTTGATTTGGCAACATCGGGGCAAAGCCTGGCGGAAGGACACATGAAGAGTGGAGGTGAAAAGGCTCTCTGTTTACAAGCTGAATGACATTCGGTAACACCACTCAGCTGCAAATGGCGGCAAGTTGAAATTTCCATGGTGAACATCTGTCAAGACTTCCACTGATAATGCCCCACAAGGTAAATATTGACATGCCAGGTGGATTTATGCATTGTGATTTTTCTGGATTTTTGCCGATTTTTAACGCTAATACATAACAAGTAACAGAATTAATTGTGCACTGATGCCTATCACACCACATTTTCACATTTGACCAGAGCACTTTCAATCATCACTGTGCCTATAGTTTTGACTTGATCAGCCTAATTTCTTCCAGGCTGACTCATAAACAACATGCAAATATTGACATTATTCCAAATTCAAGCTATTAAATTTTTAATTAAATTTAATTATTTTTTAAATTAATTTTTAATTATTTAAAAAAAAAAGAAAAAAAAGTGGGGTGAAATTTGACATCATCAATGATGATGGATAATATCACTTGTATTCCTACGCCATTTTGATACAGAATGGAGATCTTTTGGAGAAAATATCAGCAAAAAATGGCTGAGATGTCAGTGCTCGGCTCAAATGGTCAATGCAGAATATGGCAGGGTCCACTCAATACCACTGGCAGATATGGTCAAATAAGCTTTCGAGATCCAAGGGATTATAAATGGAAGAAGAGAAATGCACATAGATTCAATTATATAATCTTTATTCAAAACTTAGACATCACTTCAAAGCTGGATTGCTCTCATCTGTGTCACAATAACCTATGCATAAATCCACTCCATATCAGCCTGGAACCACATGAAATCAATAATCATCGGATCACCTGTAAAAACTCAGATGTTTGTTCCACACACAAAGAATATGCAAAATGCCTTTTGCATTTGAGACTTTAATGAGGTAAATAAAATGGAGTCATTTTTTTTTTTTTTTTTTTTCAGTTTCCATATGCGTGGTCCTGGCCATCATCTAATTGTCCTTTTTTATAGTCAGTATCTCCTGGATTGCCCTGTTTATATTTCAAATGTTGATAGATTTTAGCTCCTGTTTGCTTGAGTTTTCGCTTTCTCACCACAGGCCTATTTCGATAGCTTTTATGGTACTCTGAGTCAATCTCCATCTGTTTTAAACTTTTTGCAGCTCGAGGTGAGAGAGAGGCTCCCATGCATCCAACTTTGGCTATCATGGAGGTCCCCAACTTATTGTTCATTCTGTGGATGGTTGACGATGCTCGACCAGGAATATTCCTAGAGAAATTGACATTCTTGGGTAAGGATACACTTATAGATCTATTGATGGCTTCACATTTCTGTGTGTCTGTATTCAATCTCAGTTGCATCAGAGCACTTTCACTTAATTTCATTTTCAGAATCTCCTGGAGAATAAATTTGTCATTTTCAGTCATATTCAGATTGGAGATTTTGTGCGTAGCAAGGAACATGGATCGCAGCCACCAACTATTCGAATGACCCCCTCCACAGACCAAAGAGTTTCTCCGACATCTCGAACAATCCCCAGAATAACAGAGAAGTGTGGCCTCCAGCACTCTAGGAAGATGGTTTTTGATTTTCTCTAAGTTGCCACTATGCACTTTCATCAACTCTTTGAATACCATGCTGCATCTGGCTTTTACATCCTGACTCAATTTCCATAGAACATATCATCACTAAACTTAGCACTTTTACATTTTCTGAACTGGGATCTCCCTAAATGAGTTGGGTCTGCCAGCCTGGTCACTTTCCACATGGGATGAAGAATTTGCATTCCAGCCTGCATCCCCTTTGCCGATGTTCCATCTCCATCTGTTGTGACATATCTTACCAACATCTCCTGCATACCAATATCACTTCCCATGGCCTTTCCCATCTCAAACTCTGACCATGGCGCATTCACATTGAGAGTTGCAGTGCAATCTTCATGCCCATCTGGGCACTTTACATCCATTCCTTTTCCCCTAAGCCATGCACCAGTCCAACACATCTACTTTGTGTAGAAATTTGAGAGCAGATCTTTGTGGATTTTATTAGGCGAGATTATTCAGCATTTCTGATAAATTTGATATTTCAAATTGCAGATGAGGCTTCAAACTGTACTTCCTGGTGTTGATTTGGCAACATTGGGGCAAAGCCTGGCGGAAGGACACATGAAGAGTGGAGGTGAAAAGGCTCTCTGTTTACAAGCTGAATGACATTCGGTAACACCACTCAGCTGCAAATGGCGGCAAGTTGAAATTTCCATGGTGAACATCTGTCAAGACTTCCACTGATAATGTCCCACAAGGTAAATATTGACATGCCAGGTGGATTTATGCATTGTGATTTTTCTGGATTTTTGCCGATTTTTAACGCTAATACATAACAAGTAACAGAATTAATTGTGCACTGATGCCATATACCTGTACCATGCTTCCTGTGACGTTCGCGCTCAGATTTACTCTGGCGAAGCGTAAATGACAAAATTACATGTTTATTCAATAATCGTGTGAGTCGACAATGTATTAATGTTCAGTCATTCCCTTCATACTTTCGATAATTTCCTCATATATTCATGCAACTTGGTATAAACAATACAGGGTGATAGTCACAATATCTTGTTTTGTAAATACCGGGTACAGGTCGTAAGTGGATTTGTGTTCGTCGTTGATTGCATTATCAGAATGATTACGGCACAGGCTTCATAGAGGTGTGAATGGGCGCATGGCGATAACCCAGAACAGATTAGCCCTCCAGCCGAGAATTTCTAGGTTAATTAAGGTGAAAAATGGTGTAATTAAATATGTGTATTTTGTTATAGTAAAACATACATTAGGAAAGGGTATCCATTCATGTTTTGGTACAGTTTTTAAACTATTGAAATGTGAATAAGTTAAAAAAATCACCATCAAGTTAATTTTATTTATTATAAGAATATTCGCGGCAGTGATTTCATATTTATATCAAATACATATCACAATGGTGATTGAATCGCATATAACGGTTGGATTCGCATATGTACAATACTTTTTATTTTAATTTTATATTTTGATAAATGAACTATGAATGATTCCAAAGGGAAGCTCAAGCCAAAAACCAACTGAATAGTATATAATTTCATCTCTTACTGGATTAACCAGTTGTGAACATTTTTACAAATAGCCCGCGCTATATATTAATAATTAAGTGCTTTCGAAGACTCAAAACCCCGTATGACAATGTTATATTCAATACAGCGCCATCTATCTACACAAGGAAAATGGTGATCGTAGCACAAAAAACCACGCGTACAGCGAAAATCTGACGTATCAACTCAAAATTTCAGCCCGCACAGATGCCAAAAACGTTCACGAAAAATACTACACAAGAAATCTGGAATAATACCGGCTTTAAAACACAGAAATACCCAAAATAATAGACGAAATTGCAAGTGCAAATGACCCAATCTGACCATATCCGGGTCTGTGTCCCGTACAAAATATATGTAAATATGAAGTTATAATTATATGCATAACCATTATTCCTATGTATATATATAGATATTTTTATCAATTTCTTTCAATATCCCCATCGTATCTATATAACCGCCAACTGTACAGAAACACGCTATATAGTTTTACACTAGGCAAAGAATGGAAAAGGAAGAAGAAAAAATGATCGAACTTTATATAGTCTGACTGAAGTGTTAGAAACTCGAGCGTGTATGCGGGTCAGTCAGGCTGAACCAATGGCGTACTACTTTCGGCTATAATCCTCAATCGTTTTTTTTCAATCGTTTATATTTTCTCGATTAAAAAGCGATTGAATCGCGATATCGCTTTTTATTCGCGAGAATTTTCTCGATTGAAAAACGATTGCCAGCAGAAAAAAACCATTCGAACAGCGATCGCGAATGAATCGTTTATTTTGAAGAAAAAAACCCATTCCCTCGCGCCTTGGAAAATCGCGACTTCGAGAAAATTTGACGAAATAAACGATTCATTCGCGAACGATAATTGGAAACGGTGCCTAACGTTTTAAACATTCAGAATAAAGTAATACAACAAAAGCATACAACAAAAAATAAATTAACTATTTCATCTCACGGGTTTCCCCAAGAAACAGATGATATCCACTATATATAATATTACTAATGGTACACGTTATATTTATCAGATAAGTGTTGTTCGCCCTGATTGAATAGAGCCATTTACATTGCATGCACACAAACTTATGTCACATATTAACCCTACCAGGCCCTGTGAGGTAGTATGGCCCCGATACCAAAGTTCCTACTCTATCACCGAAACGACAATAAATTGAGAGCTGACACTCCGAGAATTTGTATATTATCATATTAGGGCCATTTTGGGCCTATTTGAATAACCTTCGAGCAGAATCATGGAGAAAATCCAAAATGGCGGCCATGTGAGGTACCAGCAAAGTGAGGTTTTCGTCACTTCTCTTCAAAATTCCTGATTTCTGAGAAGAAAAGTGAAGAAAAGCTATTTTGTTTTACACTAGATTAGTATTTACTAATATTCCTGCAGTTTTTGCGAAGAAAACTCATAAATACAAAAATCGAAAAATCTGGTCAAACATTCGAGAAAAAAATGTCTTTTATGAAAATGACGTCATCACAGTGGCCATCTTGATTTTGATCCAATGTTATAGTTTGGTAAGTTTCAGCTTCCTAGCTGAAGGGATTGGAAACTATTTCGGTGCCAAAATGCCCCCCCCCCCACCACTTTCCCCGGTCTGAACAGGTCCCAAGCCCAGGCCTGACAGAGTTAACAACAATAGTAAGCGTCAGATCCGTCTTTCAATAATCAGCCGTCGTCCATAAAATAATTTGCGCGCCAATAATTGAAAGACCTATTTCGTATGACAGGTAGCTCTAATTCTAAATGTGTATAAAGTAAAGAACTCGTTAGCAAAGCGCATGAAACACCATTTGTGAGCTGCGAGAGGATGTTGAACAATTATCTATAGTCAGTAACATCATGGCCTCTATTCTCGACTGTTTGATCCATTTCTCCGCTACAGTAGAATAATACAAGACAGACTAAAGGATTGTATGCAGATTGCACATGAAAGTCGTGAAAATCATTCAATAGTGTGTATAATGGCAATATTTCTCCTCAGGTGAAGTTGTACACGGTGTAACGGTTTTCTAACATAGAATACATGTATGTGAAACAAATGACTTTTGGTGTTTTTAGAGTTTAGATGACACGATTGAAAATGTTGGATTTGCAGACACGAAAAACATTCTAGATGAAAAAGCTAGACAACTTAAACTGACAGTTATACATTTTATTTGTGGAGATGTTTGAAAAAAGTCATAAGAATAAACATGGACACCAAATGACGATAGAATCCAAATACCTTCTTTAAAAATGATGGAAGCGAAAATGGAAATATTGAAATACACCCAAAACATCAGCAAGCTATAAAATGTGGAACATCTCTCTGTTGCCCTTCCCATGAAGAATCCAGCAGAATTGACATTTTGGAGTTGATAAAACTTAGTGATGAAATGTTCACACAACTTCATGGCTCTTATAGTGGGTAGACCGGCCATCGTTTCAGATATACTAGAGCATATGCGATTCCGTGCTGAAAGTAGAAATGATGTAGTATCGGATTGCAAGGATAACATGGGATATCTGTTGGCAGTAAGGGTCGTTTTCCGATGCGATTTGTAGTATCGTATCGATGCAGTCTCATTCAAATCCCGATGCCCGGTTAGTCAATCTTTTTGAAAACAAGTTTATGATATGCATTCCCACACTTTAGTTAAAACCTGCATCCACAATAGGACTGATTGTGAAACATCCATGCTTACCCAGGAGTATCTATTTGATATTCCGCAATGTCTGCCGTGTTCGGAGTTGTTAGTTTTCAGACATATAGTACATCTGAGGCAAACGTTGCCAGCCCGGGCGAGTATAACTGTTTAATGTTTGTAATGGTTGTCAGACAGGTTTTGTCCATTGCACTCCAAAACCGGAACAAAAATGTAAAATACAACTTAAAAAATAATAGATGGACCTACGTGTTAGTCTGCCCCCTCCACCAACTTAAGTATCACCACAGATGCAACGCTCTTTTCTGTGGTAACGGTTTCTCTCACTGTGGTGAATCTACAAACCTATTGCCTCCAGTCGATTAATCTGCCTCGTCGTCTGAACAGCGATAGGGGAAACGCCGTAAATGCAAATAACAAAGGGGACGAGTACAAGAGTCATCCATTTATTGTTGAAACATGTTGTTGCTAAATACACCAGCAATGGGATAGTCATCTGTGAGGAATAGAAAATGACAGTTTATATTATATATATAAGAGTCAGATCCGACATTGAGCAGTGCGAAGATGTTAGGATAATTACGTGTGGGAACGAAACATTTTTCTAGCCCGGTTACAGCCTACAAGGTTAAACGACAGTCATTAATGTTCGATTTAACCAGCTTTTACTGGCAGAGTCGAATGGAACGTATATTCTTAATTCTCTTCCGCCTTCTCCAGCACCCCCCTCCCCCAATGTTTGTTATTTAGTTCCTTAGCGTTTTATCAAATTGACGGACTTCTTTCCAATTTCGTCAAGTTTCAAAATTGAGGTCATCGTTTAAAGGTTAAATTACAACACATATAAGGGAAGTGGGAAGAGGTGCCGACATACTGACTGCGTCACATGGCTTCACAGAATAGTCCTCTGGTTAACCTATTCTAAAGTACATACCAAGAATCTAACGATCCGTTATATGTGTTGTATCTCAGGTACGCTTTTATTGTAACTGTTCATGTGGCAACTTGGATGATATGACCACACGGCCCCTAGCACCGGCATAGGAGATTGGTGAACTGTATCGTCGTCAGATGTAATTGACGGCATTTAACACACAAGACTAGTCTGTAAGGCCCGATGTCGACCCAGCATCAACTTCCCACAAATGCCAACACATATCAAAGACCAAAAGGTATGTACAGGGGGCGGGCCTCGGGGACGAAACGTCCACCAGCAGAATCTCGCCATATACGGATAAAAATGACAACACATATAAGGCAACACAAAGGCCCAAAAGTCATTGAATATCGCACGTTTTATTACTAATATATGAGAGGCAAAACCTGTGATGAATAGCAATATTGAGGTGAAAGGCCAATGTCATTGTGGCCCAAAACTCAGAAAGTCATTACCTATCCATAATTTCAGTACCTGGCATATCGTCTCGCGCGGATGTATCCACTCAAGCAACAAAATAATTTCAATGATTTGCTGATGTTTATGTCACAGTGACTTTGACGTTTGAGCTAGGCTATATCTGCGTGACCCAATAGTTATCCTGATGAAGGTCGACAGAAATCGGTCGATCTGTTCGAAAGCTTGGGAACTAAATGAGCAAAAAAGAAGACAAAGAAAGGGGGGAAGGAGAATGTGCATTCCGTAAGACTTCGCCAGCTATAGCTGAAGTAGTCCAAGACAAGTAGCGCAAGCCAAACGAACCATCAGTAAAAGTGATAAAATATTGCGATTCATACTTTGCTCTTAATAAACCGTATTACTGTTGATACATGAGCTCGTTTGTATCAATCAATTATTTTTTTATTTCGTCAGTGAAGCATGTAGCTAAAAAGCAACCACACGACTTCAGAGGAAAACCTTCACTGGCACCTCACACTGACCTATCAAGATCATTATTCACAAGCATTGGGGCCTGGAGGGAGGCGAAATAGCCCCCATAATTATTTTTCTTACTCCTTGAGCTAGGGGGCTGAAACTTACCACACCATACCCTTGGGTCAAGCTCTACCAAAAAATATATAAACAAAATCCAAGATGACCGCTTCGATGACGTCACAGTGACGTCTTTTTCAAAAATGGCCTTTTTGGTCGATTTTTCGGTCAGATTTTCCAAATTTGTTATTTATGAAATTTTTCAGCAAAAACTACAGGATAAATTAGTAAATATAAATGTGATGTGAAATAAAATAGCTGTTGTCTACTTTTCATCGCCTTTTCATCGCGGAAAAGCATAAATTTGAAGAAATATGACGAAAAAATCATTTTTCTGGAACCCCACGTGGTCGCCATCTTGAATTTACCCATAATCCTCTGCTCCACCACGATATGGTAAACTATAAAGTCACGGAGTTTCAACTCTCCATTTTTTGTCGTTCCGGAGATAGCGCAGAAAGTTTCGCCCGCCCCCCCCAAGCCAGGTAGGGTTAAGCAAGACGACTCATAGACTACATTAAAGCGATATTCCACAAGGATTGACACCACGACCAAGCATCAAGAAACCGGACAATATTAAGGTACTTACCAAGTAGACCATCCAATACCTGAATCTCAAATTAGAATCAATGATACTCTTGAAAATCTGTTCAAAATTCTCCCTGAAAAAATCATGGAGATAAAACGAAAATTAGCTCGATCTGTCCTGGGCTTTCTAGAACCTGTGCAGGCCTAAGGGAGCCTTTCGCCAACCCTCCTTAATATTTTTCTTATCCCATTTTCTTATATGAAACTTAACACACTATACTCTTGAGTCAAGAAAAATCCAAGATTTGATGACGTCACAGTGACATCATTTCGAAAAAAGGCATTTTTTTAGTTCAATTTTTTTCGCCAGATTTTCTTCACAAGAAACGCATAATGAATTAGTAAATAATAATCTGATGCGAAATAAATTTCTTTGATATGCATTTAGAAGTCGGCGTTTATAACACATGGCTATTGTATGGATACCAACTTCATTATTGCTGTGGAACTGACGTTCCGTGGGAGATAGTTAGTATCTCCAACGGAACGTCAGTTTCACAGCAATCAAGAAGTTGTTATCCATGGAATAGCCTTGTGCGAAATCAAATAGGTTTTGCTCACTTTTCCTCGCAAGAAAAGCAGGAGTTTTGAAGAAAAATGAAGAAAAGATCACTTTTTTGGAAACCCACATATCCGACATTTTGAATCTACTCATGATCCTCTGCTCGCGGGGTTGTACAAGTAGGTTCAAAATGACTCCAATACAATAATCTACAAAGTCCCGGAGTTCAAGTTCACAATTATATCTCGTTCCGAAGATTGCGTAAAATGATTGGTAGGGGGACTATAATGCATCCCCCCCCTCTCAACACACACATATACACACACCATGTCTGGTAGGTTTAACCATTACTGACAGTGAGAATTGACCGACAGCATTAGAAGTTATATCAAACATTAAAGAAGGAATTGGTTGGGGAAATTAATTATCTATCCAAGTAGCTGGAGTCTCTTGAAACTGCATTTTCTACAGCACAAATATATGTTGTACCGTAGTGTCTGAACTAAAGTATAGTAGGAACATGCTGCTTTTAAAACTTTTGTCTCTGATAATAGATAAACTTTTCTCTGATAACAGACGACACGCTTCAGCGAACACGTAATGTTTCACACTGGCGCTATCCTTTTATTGTATTCGCACTCACAACTCTGACATGTGATATCAGCAAAGGATATTCCGGGCTTTTCACTAGCTGTCATACTCCATATCATGAATCGTCCTTCAGACGATTATACGTGATACAAATTGTTGTCTCTTAAATGGTACCAGATAGCACAATCTTTATATCATCCCAGATGTATTACATCGTAAAACGCAGCAAAATGTTCGGTATCAACTGGGTTTAAGCAGGCTTGGGTTTCTTTGGTTTCAGTCAGTTTGTCACATTCTAGTTGGTTGTCTTCACCAATTCTACCCGATTCATGACTAATGTTCACATTAGTAAGTGCTAGTACTATTTGTATAACTGCCGGGATAGCCTCTCGTGCACACAACACAACAAAACGTAGTCGATAAGCTTTGCTAAACATTCCAATTTTCCGTACGTTCAACGCCCCCGTGTAAACCATTCCCGAGCTCTCGGGTTCGAGAAATATCTGCTGAGCTCCATTCCGAAACCGTAGACCACATACGATAAAATATTTCGATTCTGTATCATTTCACATTCCATAATCCGCCCTCGTTCACAAGTGACTTTAACGGCTTAAGAGGTCAATCTCAGACAACTACACATACATTCGCGACTGCTCGATCGATTCCGTGGAAGTCATCTGAACTCACCGTTAATTGTGTAGGGATTTTACAGCTCGCAGCTGTGAACCTAGATCCGCCGGACGTGTGGCAAAGCATATACACGTATTATAGGATATGTGACCGGTCACATATTCCTCGTTGTATTTCTCTCTTATCAGGAGATATAATAATGTATCTAAATGAATTGAATATTGAATTGATTCTACTCTCGTCTAAGCTCGTCTAATTCCAGGTGTTACGCGTGGGTTTTCAGCGCCATATGTGTTTATCATGGCTTTTTAGCTCCAGCCGATCTCTATAGCAACGGAAGCTGACAAGCGCTGCTCGGAGTGTCGGTGTGATACTGAGACTGAGTTGGTGAATAGGATTTAACGGTGTTTTCAACATTATTTCAGTCATATCGCGACGAACCAGCAAAGTACCACCCACCCAAGTTGCGCTCCTACTGCTTCATAGACGAAATCTTTGAAGCAGCATGGAATTATCCACCCTCCATCCACTCTATAAAACACCGAGGACAGCACACAAGAAGGAGACAGGACGTTTACATGATGCAATAAAGACAAATGATATTACAGTGCTAGACATCACATTATCAAGTTACTGTTAGCAAAATGCATTGACGCAACAGGAATAAGTGCCCACCGGACACCCACCAACCACCTGCTACTGAGATTGAAAAAGATGCCATTATGGATACTTAACAGTACGGATCGAGTCACTATATCCCGCACTATAGTAGGCGACCCAGTCGAGTGCTACACTTAATTATATATAAATGCTCGGATATTAACCGATCGGACTTTCTGGTCTCTTTCGTGTACCCGACAATAGTCGAGCAGTTCCGAGTGATTCAAAATGGCAGAGGCCAAGCAAGTTCTGTCGACTCCTCCGAGCATTGGTCTATTATGAATCTGAAATGAGACAATTACTTTTTAAAGTTGTGGGTGATGCTGAAGCGCGTTATGTATTGTTTGCAGTATCTGGTACGAACAATACATAACGCGCTTCAGCAATTACTCAAAGTTTCAACAACCTCTAGAGCTCAAAAACATCGAATTAACGTGTAGAAAACCTCACACCAAATCGAATGGATGTGGAACAGATTTAATTACCTATCTGCTGAGAATCGAAAAATCGCATTTTTGTGGCCAGGACTGCGGGGAGGATTTTCTGATGAAGATTACGACTGGCGAATGACATGAGTAATGCCAGTGCCATAAAACCCAGAAGAAAACTGATCCCTGAACAGCCGAGGAATATCATATAATAACACATCTCCATATTGATGCTCTCGCCAACGAGGGGGCGAATTGTCACGTTCAATGATTCGCCAACATAGTCACAGACTTCACTTTTCGAACCGGTCCCTATTATATCATCAACGGTGGTCTGATTTTCATCCATCGCGGAATTTGATACTTTCAGACGTTGTTCTGTCCTACACAGAAATAGAGAGAATATATGAAGAAATTTTAAATATACAACATTCACAAATGTTTACTATTTTATGTCTAAGCTTTCAGACAAGAGGGAACACAAGAGGTTGGACTTGAGTTTGGACTTTCAATGGCGTTTGCATTCTGAAACTTACATTCATGTTATTCGAAAGTGAACTAAAATGAATAACTATCGACACCAACATGTAAGTGTATTTGAAAATGATGATTGCACAAACGCGGACATATATTAAGCAGCTATGCTCGCTAATTTTAACCTACGATCGCGAGAGAAGATAAGGGAAGAAAACATTTGGGTGTTTCATTTACAGCCGATTGGTCTATCGCGCTATTTACCAATGCCAGATTTATATAATCCCAAATATTCAAGCGTCTGTTTCGTTATTCAATATTCAGCCATCGTCCATTAAATAATTTCCGCGTCCATAATCCAAAGACCTAATTCATATAATAACACTAGCACCAAATTAAAAGAAGAAATCATAGTGTACATAAAAGTAGGCTAGTTTCCTGCAAGAGAGAAGCGGTGAACAGTTTTGTTATCCACCTCTAATAAGGATCGGTTTGTAAGTACCAGAATGAAATATCACGTAAGTTTTTTTGTTCAATTAGCACAAACACGTCATCTGGTTATATGCTCAGGATAATTAGAGAGAGATGCGTCGCATTTTACGACAAGCTGCCTGAACTTAGTGGATGATGTGCACAGCGACACACCAAGTCATCCCTAGGCACCCCACGGAGGCTGGGTGTAATTGGAAAGCTTTGGGTTCTAGGGTTCTTGAAGAAACAAGCGTTGAATGAGCGCAAAGACCTCCGTCGAGGCAACAGGATCAGTAGGGGAATAGTACATCACTGAATAGCATAGGGCCGGATGCTAAGCTCAATTTTGCATTTGTTGACGTTAACTTCACCAATGGTAATTAACGTGAGATTGAGGGTTCCCCACTAGCATGTCCAGCTAGGGATGTGGAAGCCACATTCCCCGCAAATAATATTTCTTTGATTTCACGTGCTTGAAATATTGGGGTATGGAATAGAGTATATTGATGGAAAACCTGGAATACTGCTTGAGACATTAGGCCCCTTCCCACCCACACCTCCCCATGAGAGGACACCCCCACTCAAATCAACGTTAGCGTCAGAAATGAGACCCTGTGTGCCTAGTTTTACCAACTTGCTTGTGATTTTATGCTATAGGCCCTACACATCAACACTTCATATTTTGTATGTGTACAGTATAGCATCCTCATTGACAGAATCCTCTACAAAACACATCTGATTTTACCGACATTCCGTTCTGATCTGTCTCAGCATCATGTGCTGATTCAATGAGCTCGGAATAATTTTGTATACTGGTGTTACAGGTCACCTTCACCATAATGTATCAATTACCATGGACTTGTACATGTATCACATTCATATTGAATGGTGATGGCTGATGAGAATATTGCCCATATGGAACAAATGGCTGGATTCCAGCGAATAAAAAGTTCATGCTAATCATAAACAACATACAATTAATAATACTATCAAATAATTATGTATATTCCTTGTCGACATCAATATAATACAGACAATATTATGACTGAATCAGGGTAACAGATATCCAAGGGTATATATG
Organism: Hanleya hanleyi; assembly: GCA_036873755.1. Classification (NCBI taxonomy): domain Eukaryota; kingdom Metazoa; phylum Mollusca; class Polyplacophora; order Lepidopleurida; family Hanleyidae; genus Hanleya; species Hanleya hanleyi. The sequence goes on from JAVTVY010014378.1 coordinate 25,455, forward strand.
TCTACACTAAACTGAAGGAGATCCATGATGCGTATTATATTATGTTGTAAAACTTCACTTGCTAATCTCGATTATGTTGCTTATTGTGAAAATAAATGAAATTATGAAAATAAATTTAGTATGATTGCCCATTACGCTCAAATTAGAAATATCAGCAGCTAAAGTTAAGCCAATCATAGCAATATATAACACCATGGTATTGTTGTAATATCACCCAGGTATTGATCTTTGGTTAAGAATGTAATGAGATACATATACCTGTTCTTTGTGTTATTCTGTATGCAGTTCATTCTGTATGTATTTTATACATGTACATATACCAGAAGTGGAATTGAAATTTGACTAAAATAATCAAAATATGTTCGATTTTTACCTCTACTCAGGAAATGAAGTCTTTGTTTCTAGAAGCTAAATCATTTCAGACACATTCAAGTCCTCACCTGGTCAAGGGAGATAATTTTGTAAAAAAAACAAAAAAAACAAGTATGGATCTACACTGGCGCAGACCAGAAAGTTTTGTGACCTTTGATGATATTTGTGGAGCATGCTGCAGGACTTCAACTTTCATGAATCGGATATTATCCACACAATCCCATTCTACATGATATTTTTGCCATAGCACCGATAAACTAGATCCCTTCATTTATGTGGTCTAGATCCAGGAGCTATTGGGGGCTGCAGGTTTTGTAAAAGTTAGATCCAATTATTCTGAGATAAGGAATGAAGTCCGGCATGGTTGTTTTAAGTTAAAACCGGGCATCCTTGAAAATGTCTGACCGATTGACACATGTATCACTCTGCCGGTCATCATTACATGCGTAATGTTTATCACAAGAGAGAATATGTATACTGTGTTTGAGGAATATTTCTGCCTCCCCAATGGAAGGCGAAATTTGAATGAATGGTTTGTGTTGTCAGTGTGTCTGATGTCCCCCTTGCAAAGACAAGAAAATGTTCTATGTAATTTATTATTTATTGATATATTTATTGATTTTCTTTTTGTCTAATTGTCTTCTGTTCAAGTCATTTGGCATTGGTAAAACCTGAAATGTATATCATGTTCTCCTTATTTCATCTAGTGATACTTTCTGTTTGGTTCCAGATCACGGGGCTGAACAAAGTATGTGAAATGTGATCGTATGGCAAATAAATGCCCAGTGGTATGTCCAGGGCTTAAAACTACAAAACAAAATTGAGAAAGGTTCCATCCATGCTATCAGTCAAAAATCTCAATAATGTAGGCCTACATGTGGAATGTAGACACTCCTTTGTTTCAGCTACAATTCAGAATAAGTTTTCAGAATATTATCAGGGCTTAACAAGCAAATTATTCTTCATCAACAAGTATCACAGCACACAATGTGGATGTCACTAAACTGTTAGGATAAATGAAAAGAAAGGCATATGTATATTATTTATCAGCTTTATTAAATAAGTTTACAGACTCACGCAGGTAGATCAATTTGGTGCTTCTGCAAAATCAAACCATTATTCAACTGCCAAATGCCAAGATAAAGCGCCCCCCTCCCCGGAAATATAATTTATCAGCAAAATTTAGAATAACTGTTTTTGAACAACCAGGCTGGTGGATATCATCAACTGAAAGAAAATGACAGGGTTCCCACACCTTGGTCTTTTTCCAGACTCAATGGACGCTTCAAATCAGCTATTACATTATACATTGCCAGGAAGAATTTTGAGACCGTTAGGTGATATGGATCAAAACTAGTCAAGCTCAAGATGAACAATTAACTCCTTTATTATGATGATGATGTACATTGACATCACTGCACCAACTTACAACTCAAAAATCAAAGCAGGTTCCAAATTGACAGAATGTTTCAAAAGCACAGAATGATGAACTTTTTTATTTGAAAATAAATTCACGTTTTCTTTCATTCTACGAAACAGAAATTAAAAGAATCAGGTTTATTGCTCTTTTTTGTCATACAGACTCACTAAAGCCAGAATGAAAAAAAACGAAGACAAAAAAAAGACCCCAAAAAATTTAAATGAAATGGCTGAAAAGTGTTCTAGTTCTGCAAAATCTTGATTGGATTGGAGAATCCCTCAAATTAATTTCAGAATAATTGTTCATCTTTATATCGTTTGAACAAGTTAAAAAAAATATTAGAATTGATAAGACAACAAAGCTAGAACAAAAATACCAAGGGAGACAACTTTTGTACAAGTGCTCTAGAAGTATTGAGCGGAGTTATCCCCCTTCAAAACGTTGACCCTGGAAACCGTAAAACACGCAATTTGCGTGCTGCTTGGAGGAGATATTTTGTGTCAATGATCATTACCAATAAAGATTACAATTATCAACACCAGTTTTATCAGACTGTAGTAACTTACAAAGTGAATGACAGGTACACGATTCACACAAACGGACGAACCCACGAGGAGATGAATGGGTGTGAATGGACTGGTGCCGCAAGACGGTACATCTTCGGGAAATTTATGACCTATTACAAGGTTCTTAGCGCGACATGTACATGATCAGGTCAGGACATTTGCAGCATTTCTGTTCTTCATTCAATACATAGTACTGTTCATACGCCCGATGATATGTACTTTTGTTGCTAACATTATGCAAGTTTTGTTGTTAAAAAAATAAAACTGAACGTACTTGTAGGCCTACTCGTTTGAAGCAGCAGACATTATAAATTTAGTTGACCTAGATTATGCATTGAAGATCAACCATTGAAACGCGGAAAACAACGAATTACGTCAATTATACAGTATTTTCGCCTGCATGTTGTCTGATCGTACTATTCTTGTTTATCTGATGATGCTAAACAATAATGATCTTGTGAACTTTGGGATAGGCCTAGGTCATAAATTTTCTGAAGATGTACCATTTTGCGAGGACAGGACCGGATCGAGATTGAGGTGGAATCCGACTAGAGAAGCAAGGCCCACTGCAATGGGGAACCCCGTTATTTCAATTGTGTCCAAAGAAAAGATTCAAGATTTCGTCGGGAACCATGACGATCCCTATTGGAAACACTATGAGTCGTGGGTTCCCCATATGACAATTATTTGGCGGGAGATTTCACGTTGCGCTCCTAGACCTCCGTCTGATCGACGGAGGTAAAAATTGAGCTCGCGTTCTAGGATAACAGCATCCTGAATTGTGTGTCTGTGCAAATATGTCGATTACGTGGAGTAAGCATAGAGTTTTGCTATCTGAAAATATGCAAAGATAGACGGTATCCAATAAAATTTTAAACAAGCTACTCTCGACTCGAATATTTATACTCACCACTTTATCAAATGCCAATCACTTAAAATAGCGCAGATCTGAAATTCGAAAGCAAAGCATAAATGAGAGGCATTGTACTCTAGAGAACGAATGGGATATTCATTTGAATTAAATAATACTTGTCCGTGGCAAGGATTTTACCAAACGAATATCATCATGATGTTTTGCTGCCTTCATCGAAAATTGCTGTCCGTTTCTTTTTTTTTTACAAAAAACACCTTTGCCCTTTTTTTCATTTCAAGTATGCATGTTTGTAATTTGTGTTAATTGCCTACCGTCGAAGTTTTTTTCCAGAGTTGACGCGGAAATAGTTTTGCTGACAACGGCGGAAAACTGAATGTAAGAACTGACGCTGATACTTTCTTACCTCCATTTAAAGAGGTGGTTTCCCTAACTGCTGGACTACAGAAAAAGTTCACACGAATAAACAAATACTGACATACGTTTTGCTCTAATGCTAATCACATCACATGATAACTGTTCGTGTACTTTCTTCAGAACAAATATTTGCATTAATGAGCAGAGAATGATTAATATTTCCACATACCACGGCCGCAATTCCCAGAAGAAGAGAGAGGGGAAGGAAGACCAAGCCATATCCAGCTTTGAGGTATTCAACATATACTGTTATTGTTGTACTGCCCTCTGCATTCTGTTCGTCTGCAATGCATTCCCGTAGCTCTGAGTTCTCAAACTACAATAAATGGAAGTGTCGTGCGTTAGTAACAAACTTACCGTGCTGGTCAGGTTAATTCGGAATGTGGAAAGGTTATACCTCATAATATTGCGAGAACTGGGAAGTTTCCATACGATACACAGCCAGAAACAAAAAAAACCCACCCTTTTGGTATTGAGAGAGGGTCAAATGGTATTAACCATTGGTGTTGACCAATGTGAACACTAAAAATGATGTTGAGACAAGTTAAACACAAAAACACAGCGTTGAAAATCGCTGAACACCATATTTTGGTCTAGGAAAGTCCTTCCTCGTACGAAAATGAGATAAACACATTGCAAAGCTAGCATGGTAGTTTTCTCTCTATTTTTGATAATCTATTTTTCCAAATATTTTAATAGTTATTCAAATAGCGATTTGACGACATACTTAAGTTATCTTCAATCGTGTTGCAAGTGCATGTATCAGGTTTATCTACTGCGTTCGTTTTTGCTATTTCAGTACACTGGGAGTTTTGTAGGTGCTGTAGCAAACCATGTAGCCTAATTCTCTGTGTCTAAGGAACCGTTTCCATTTATCGTTCGCGAATGAATAGTTTATTTTCCAGGGTGCGAGGGAATGTTTTTTTTCTTCGAAATAAACAATTCATTTGCGATCGCTGTTCGAATGTTTTTTTTCTGTTGGCAATCGTTTTTCAATCGAGAAAATTTTCCCGAATAAAAAGCGATATCTCAATTTAATGGTTTTTTTATCAAGAAAATATAATCGATTGAAAACAACACGATTGAGGATTATAACCGAAAGTGGTGCGGCAATGTTCAGCCTGACTAACCCGCATATACGTGCGAGTTTTTATATCATAAACACTTCAGTCAGACTATAAGTTCGATCATTTTTTTCTTCTTCCCTTTCCGTTCCTTTGCCTTGTGTAAAACTAAAGCCTGTTTCATTTCAGTTGGCGGTTATATAGATACGATGAAGATATTGAAAGAAATTGAAATATATATATATATATATATATATGTACATAGGAATAATGGTGAACAATATATATATATACATATAATTATAACTTCAAATTTACATTTATTTTGTATGGGACACAGGCCCGGATATGGTCAGATTGAGTCATTTGCACTTGCAATTTCGTCCATTATTTTGAGTATTTCTCTGGTTTAAAGCTGGTATTATTCCAGATTTCTTGTATAGTATTTTACGTGAACGTTTTTGACATCTGTGCGTGCTGACATTTTGAGTTGATTCGTCAGATTGTCGCTGTTCGCGGCGTTTTTTTGTCCTTACATCACCATTTTCCTTGTGTAGATAGATGGCGCTGTATTGAATAAAACATTGTCATACGGGGCTTTTGGGTCTTCGAAAGCACTTAGTTGATATATGGCGCGGGCCATTTGTAAAACTATTTGCAAATGTCATTATTTTTTTTGCTTGTTTGCTCGGTTGTGTGAATTAATCTATTCTGGAGCTCCCTGGGTGGGAGTTTTGTTGTGCGGCTCCCAAAGTGGGAGTCTATAAGTGCAACACGCCGCATTTGCCTGGCTTGTGGGATATTTGATGGGAGATGAATACGTATATTTTCAACAAATTATGAGAATTAATAAATACAAAGGGAATATATATATATATAAAAGAAATGATTCAAAGAAAATAATGATATTGATTATTTTTCACAATATGATGAAAATACACGTATTCATTCACCATCAAATATCCCACAAGCCTGGTAATTGCAGTATGGAAAACACTGAAAGTGGGCTGAACGCGGTTTGCTTGCCAAGATGATCAATGTCTCGCCTTTGGCTAAAACGGAAACCTTGACGATGCGAAGATGTGTTTCAAAAGACCTGTAGAATTCAGGTCATGTAACTTGGTTACTGAAGAATCAAACAACGCCACTGACCGCGTATAATACTATATGAGAAATGACTGCATTAATATAAAATATCAGTATATTTGAAATCATTCATAGTTCATTTATCAAAATGTAAGATTAAAATAAAAAAGCATTGTACATATGCGAATCCAACCGTTATATGCGATTCAATCGCCATTGTGATATGTATTTAATATAAATAGGAAATCGCTGCCGCGAATATTCTTATAATCAATAAAATTAACTTGATGGTGATTTTTTTAAGTTATTCACATCTCATTAGTTTAAAAACTACCAAAACATGAATGGAAGCCCTTTCCTAATACATGTTTTACTATAGCAAAATATACATATTTAAATACACTATTTTTCACCTTAATCAACCTAGAAATTCTCGGCTTGAAGGCTAATCTGTTCTGGGTTATCGCCATTCGCCCATTCACACCTCTATCAAGTCTGTGCCAAAATCATCCTGATAATGCAATCAACGACGAACTCAAATCCACTTATTACATATACCCGGTATTTACAAAAACAAAATATTGCGAATATCATCCTGTATTGTTTATACCAAGTTTCATGAATATATGAGGAAATTATCGGACGTATGAAGGCATTGACTGAACATTAACACATTGTCGGCTCACACGATTATTAAATAAACATGTAATTTTGTCATATACGCTTCGCCAGAGTAAATCTGAGCGCGGACGTCACACAAAGTATGGTACAGGTATGTGTATAGATATTTCCAGCATACGCCGGGCTCTACTTCGGCTTGTAGGAGACTAGAGATCGTGAATCATATATATTATTTGGTTATCTTACGCATTTATACAGTATAGTATAGTAATATAGGTTTTCCATCGACAAATCCGCACTAAATGTAGTTCCCAGTTCGCGGGTAGAGCGGCGTACGACGGCAACACGGCCTATGTGTCAGATATCACTCTGCCTCACGATTCTCTCGCACCTCAAAAAAAAACCCGATTCCCTGGCGATTGAAGATTCGCGATCAAGAACGGATCGCGTGTGGGTAACCGATTGAAAAACGATATCGCGCGAGAATTTTTTTTCAGAAAAGGCTAAATCGTTTTTTCCAAATTTTTTTCTCGATATCCTCGTAGCAGATTCACGAATGATCGTTTTTCAATCGAGAAAATTGAAGAAAAATCGCGACTGAAGAAAAAAAGATTAATGGAAACGATCCCTAAAAATCCATTTTCATGCTCTAATCGACAACACCCTCGGCGGGATGGTTGAGTGTGTACATCTATATTAAAATTACGAAGAACAAACAAATTTCTTGGATATTTGTGAAGGTAAATCTGTACATTCTAGGTCCGGGGAAGGTAAGAAACATTTCCATTAACTTGAATATCCGAATGACGACGTTCTTTTGTCGGGTCGAATGGAAAAGTTTTGTTTTTATTACGATTCTCCAAACAGTGTGAACTTCCGTCATCAGCATATTATTTTTAGAATCACGAAGGATATCGAATGTTCAACCATCGCAATAAATAATTTTTTCGACAGTATTCTGTTCTTATCCATTACTACAGTTGTTACATGCGCGTGGTTTTTCAATAGTAGCCGTTGTCTTTTGATTGTCGAATTTGCATTCAAACCCAAGTCTTGTTAATTTCCACTATATTTAAAACATATAAATCAGCCAGCACGGCAGACCAGAGCATGTACTGCGACCTTAAATTTGCCTCATCTGCCTTTTCAAAGACCGAGTGTAAGACGGTCTGATTGTCGAGACTCAATCAGATAGTAGAAAAACAAATCTACTTTAAGTTTAGTGCTGCTAATTCTTGCGCTTTTTATTCTGTTGTCCGCTGAAACATATTGCAGTGTGGGAACTGGAACGGAACAATGCTGAACAAAGTCTTTGCTGTCTTGAAATCAACATTGGACGACGTGTCCAAAAGCAAACTGCTGGGGTGAAATCCCACACTCAAATAAGAACAGTGATATTGTGAATGTTTTATATTACTTGCAGTACAAGTATCTTCTTGCCACACCAAATTCACCAGTCACTTAATAATTATCTCCGCTTTTTGCTAACCAATCAGTATAGCGACCTCATTAGATCATGTAAATGGCAAAAATGATGACCTTATCAATATACAGTTTAAATTACAACACATATAAGGGAAGTGGGAAGAGGTGCCGACATGCTGACTGCGTCACATGACTTCACAGAATAGTCTTCTGGTTAACCTATTCTAAAGCACATACCAAGAATCTAAGGATTCGTGATATCTGTTGTATCTCAGATACGCTTTTATTGTACCTGTTCATGTGGCAACTTGAATGATATGACCACACGGCCCCTAGCACCGGCATAAGCGGTATTAGATACAAATATAGAGAGCTATGATGGAAATGCTCTGACAACTCGTATACTGGTAATTGGTGAGCTGTTTCGCTGTGACAACTCGTACATTGGAGATTGGTGAGCTGTATCGTCGTCAGATGTAAATGACGGCATTTAACACAAAAGACTAGCCTGTAACGCCCGATGTCGACCCAGCATCAACTTCCCACAAATGCCAACATATATCAAAGACCAAAAGTTCTGTACAGGGGGCGGGCCTCGGGGACGAAACGGCCACCAGCAGAATCTCGCCATATACAGGTAAAAATTACAACACATATGAGGGAAGTAGGAAGTGGTGCCGACATACTGACTGCGTCACATGACTTGACAGAATAGTCTTCTGGTTAACCTATTCTAAAGCACATACCAAGAATCTAACGATTCGTGATATGTGTTGTATCTCAGGTACGCTTGAACACAATATCTTCTTTATCTCGAGTTTCGAAACGATTAATCATTGCGCATTATATACTAGCATGCTGAAAACAATGTCCCATGGCCTATCGACTCTATGAAATTGAATTATATTTGCTAAATGTCATGAAAAGAGTACAATTCCAATAATACCTCTCCTTCCAATTGATCAAATATATTATGGAATATGGAATGAATTATCCTCCTCTTTACATGGTCAATATACAAGGAATCTATCTATTTTGCACATTTTAAAGGCAATGAGCCGAGATGCAGCACATATAACCAGACATTGAATTTACTTAGCCCTGGTACACATGACAAGTTTTCCTTGACAGGTGAGCCCAGATTTGTGGAAGACTAGAACGACCACTCGCTATATAATGCGGTCAGCGTCTGTAATACAAGTTTGGAAACAAGCTAATGACCACTACAGATTTTCATGAATTTAGTCTCACTTGTCAAGAGAAACGTGATCGTGTGTACCAGGCCCAAACTTTAGAAACGAAAGCAGTTAACAAGGGCTGATCGATCAGTTATTCATTGCAATGTTTCACGTGGCGAGCAGGCCAGAGAAGGAAAAGAGATCTATAATACAACGCCTTCCTGTCCGGATAGCTATCAACACTGACAAGTTGGTGAACGATAGGGTAGTGTAGATATTTCATTTAATATTTTCAACAATGATATTTCTGAACATAAGAACGACGGGTTTCGTTGGAACTATAGTAGAATATCACTTGATGACACATCTGAAATCACCTATTCTGAAATTATTTGGCGTGCTCTTTGTCGGAAAGTGATTAAGTTAACCAAACTATTAGATTTTACGTTTGAAATCATTACACATGTCATCATTCCGAAGATAGACAATAAGAATTAGTACAGTGATCACCAAAACACTACCGGTAAAAGAACAATGCCAAACTAGCAGTGTGGAAATTTGAAATTTTCAATGTTCGAATGAATGGATTTGCTGATAGATTCTAAAATATACTGGAATGAATATGTTCATTCGCAAATTATAAAAAAACATAGCCTACAACTTCATAGAAGTATTACATTAACTGGATTTAAAGTGTTAAAAAACACCGAAATATGAGTACATTACAAGCGTCTAGTCCGTCATTCATAATCCAGCCGTCGTCCATTAGAGAATATCCGCGTCCATAATCCAAGGACCTATTCCATTTCCATATAACAGTATTAGCACCAAATTCAAAAAGACAAAAGTATACATAAACATAGGCTTGTTTCCTGCAAGAGAGAAGCGGTCAACAGTTTTCAATGATGCCGGCAAGAACATCATGATGTTCCAAAATATCAAATCCGTATCGCTGATCAGTATTCTTAATCCATAATATTCGTTATAGAGTCATCATCTAAAAATGATGTACCTCAGTCACGCTTTGATTGTGACTGTTCATATGAGTACCATGAGGATCTTGAAGTACATGGGCTCATACGGCCCCTAGCCCCGGGTTAAGCGGAATTAGACACATGTTACGAAACGTAGCCCCATAGATCTTGCACGCTACGTTCGTATGGCACTACCTGCATGAGTTCATAACATTTTAGGCTATACTCATCTGAACAGCCAGAAAGGTTTCGATCAAGCCATGATGAGGCGATGTAGAATCGGTCATATACGATTAACTCACAAACATTTACTACAAAAAGAAGCAGTCCCAAGGTGTATCCCGTGAAACGAATATCTCATAGTGAAACATATTCTTATCGACTGTATAGATATTAAGATTGTAAGAGATTCTTTTCATCTAGCAGCTACTTTAGAAGGTCCTTTCAGTCGGGTGAAAGAAGACTATATCAAAGGTTATTTGAGAGAAATCGGTTTGTTGCATAAGTTTTAATGTGTGTATGTTTTAATGTGTTGGATTACTCAGTTACTAACTTGAATACTTAGACTTTTGTTTGATCGTCGCTATATAGCTGAAATATTTGTAAAAGCGACGTTAGACCTTAATCCCCCCCTCTCTCTCTCTCTCTAATCAGTATAATCAGTATATGTTAAATCGAAAACTGCTAAAATTCAATATCTACATCTGAATACATCATACAAGCAAAGTAAACGTGAGGGCTTTTTAAAAGACATGCCCACGAGCGTATAAAATCAGCCCAATCATTTTAGTCGAATGATTACAAAGTTAGAAGATATAGTCACTTTGATCGCAATCAGATCATTCATCTGTAATTTCGTGAAAAATCTGTCTGAATGTCGCAAGCGCATCGCAGACTAGTCCCACAGTCTACCATCGCCAAATGCTGACACTTTGTCAAACGATCACATCTATAGCTCATTGACAGAGTTATTCATTATTACTGAGTGATAAAAGAAAATATCCAGAAATAGAACAATTACAAGCGTCTAGTCCGTCATTCATAATCCAGCCGTCGTCCATTAGAGAATATCCGCGTCCATAATCCAAAGACCTATTCCATGTTCCATATAACAGTATTAGCACCAAATTCAAAAAGACAATCATAATATACATAAACATAGGCTTGTTTCCTGCAAGAGAGAAGCGGTCAACAGTTTTCAATGATGCCGGCAAGACATCATGATGTTCCAAAAATATCAAATCCGTATCGCTGATCAGTATTCTTAATCCATAATATTCGTTGTAAAGTCGTCATCTAAAGAATGATGTATCTCAGTCACGCTTTGATTGTGACTGTTCATATGAGTACCATGAGGATCTTGAAGTACATGGATTCATACGGCCCCTAGCCCCGGGTTAAGCGGAATTAGACACAAGTTACGAAACGTAGCGCCATAGATCTTGCACGCTACGTTCGTATTTTGCTATCAGCATGCGATATGTATCGCCAAATTTGAGAAACTTTGAGTGGAGGCGCTTGGTGGAATAGCCCTGTTTTATAAGTTTCTGCAACAATGTTTTGTGGCGTTGATTAAAATCATCACATTTAACACAGGATCTAGCAAATGCTACTAAGCGAGATATGTATACGCCATATGCAGGTCCCACTGGAATATTACTATCCAGAAAGGGATAGTTTACGATGTCGAAATTGTAATCATCTCTTTTGTCATAAAGTCGGCGAGAGAGAATGCCCGCTTCATTTTTATAGAGATAGAGATCTAAATAAGATGTGCCTGTATGGCTATCTGTAGTTTCCTTCAAATCCAGTGAAGGAGAAGATCGTCTATATAGCGTTTGGTGAATGAGAAGGAACGGGCTTTGAATGGATCGGTTTTTGAAAGCGCCTGCATATAGTCAATCATATTCATAAGAGAACAGATACAGGTCAGCCAACAGGGGTGCACAATTAGTACCCATTGGAATATCTATATGCTGCTGATATATTGTGTTGCCAAATTTCACATAGTTATTTTTAATGAGATATTCAAGCAACTGTATAAACAAAGAAACATCCCATGAATGATATCTCTTGTATGTAGTCGAGCTAAAGAATGCTTTATGGCTTCCGACATTAATATATCTACGATCAGTTTGCCTCAGTGTGATATATTGACATTCAATGGAATCTAAGCTACTTACCACTGTCTGAATATCGTCACTGGATTGTTGTTGCTCCTCTTCGGTCATGGCGTGACCCATGATGTAATCTGTAGTACGGGTTTCAAGTTCTTCTAAGGCTCCAGTATGCGTTATCGTACCTTAAATATAATTAAAAATATCTTAATGTTTTCGGGATTACGTTCTAAAAGATCAAGTGTATCATTTGTAGGAATTTCCGAATGGAAGATCATAACTAAGTGGATTTGGACAGTCTTTATATTTTGGCCAAAGTCAGATGCGTGTGTGGAAAGTTTGGTTATACTCCGTTATCGGTGCAACTGTGAAATTGGTTAACATGGACTTATTTGCTCTCCGTGAAAAGTGGTCCTATGGTTCTGTGGTGTACAATGGCCAGGTATATCCGAAGACATGCTACAGCGCAGTTCGATGCATCATCTAAAGATCTATTGTCCAGGCATTTATACAGCTGAAACGCCCTGAGTCTAGATCCATTACCATCCCGAAACTTCGCTATTGTATGTATTGTTTGGTGTGTCATACACGAAGTATGGTATGTGTGTATGAGAGAGACCAAAATCGTGGTGACGATAAGGCTACGATGGTTGGATGATGCTTGATGTATTCTTCCTTTCTTCTTACAGCTCGAAGTGAAAACGAAAAGTGACTTTACAATAGGGTGGTGTTCACCAGAACGATGATTAAGTTGTAAACAACGGGGCCGCCATATCGTAAATGTTCCACGGTCACCCGTTAATTGTCTTGTGCTTTTTTTGCGATTTAGGTTTGATAAAACAACATAATTCTTTGTTGAATGGTGATGGATATTTGTTCATGTATTTTTTGTAAAGATCACACCGCATATGGGGGTCAACCCAGTGCAGATGACACCGCCTACCTGGCAGAGAGAAACCACGAGAAGTTCCTGCCCCTGTTTGGAATTTTTTATTCCGACGGCTGAATACTTACCGCCTTAGTTCCATAATAGCAATGCTGCCCCCACAGACAAATACACAGACTGCATATTACTTAAAACGAGAACCAGATGTGATCCCTGTAATGATTTGTATCCCAGTCACGCTTTTATTGTAGCTGTTCATGTGGACATGTTGAAAGGCATGATCACACGTCACCCGAGCATCGGCTTCAGTTGTATTAGATGCACATATTTCAGAGCGATGATGTAATAGCTCTATTACAGTTATCTGATGGAAAATGCTCACTTCATCTCTCCTGCATATAAAAGTTACCATGCATGGTCTCTTAGTTAATGCAGTTTCTTCAATTTCTCGTTGATAGTATCTGACAACTTTAACAACATTGAATATTTAATGGCTTATTGTGCAACCCCTTTGAACGACATATGTAGGTTATCTAATGAATACGAACATATGCAGGAATTACTCAAATATGATGACTTCAAAACACCTTCCTTCTCATCCAGCAAACGTTGTGTACACTTCTTGCTTCGTGGGTTACTTCATATAAGTGGCGCAACGAAGTCTGTGTATCCGTCATCCATGGAATTGAAAGAACAGCATATAATCCACGCTGGATCTATGTCTTTTTCAAATGGTAATACCTTAGCTGTCACGTCGACTCCACGAATCGCATTTTTTTACATTGCCAACTAAGTCGAGAGAATTAAATTTTAAGTCTCGTTCAGTAATATAATACAATTTAAAAATGTGTTTGACTGTGAGTCTCTCATTCCATGGACAGTTTTCAACTAAACAGTATTGTAAAGTGACATCCAGCGTATACATATGGCGTATACGTATCAGCCTTGTGCCATTTGCCGAAACTGATTCGTCAAATGTACAACACAAAGCCGCTTCATTCAAAGTGTCTTGGTGAGAAATAGCACACACTGATATCAAAGTGAAATGAAGTCGTAGTGTTCAAGAGGTATGGCACTGTGTTCATGATGTTTAAATGAAAACAGTCTCCAGATCTGAAATTCACTAATCAGTCGCATGAAACGTCCAACTCTAAGAAGCATGAAATAAGCTATATGTACACAAGCTAGTTCCTCGAAAGAGGTCACAATAAAAGCGTCACTGATATAAAATACAAGAAACAGCTAGAATGGTCTTGATTGGAAAACTATTGCACGACGTCGAGCTTAACAGGTTAATTTTTCTTTGTTTTCTTGCATTTACCATGTTTATGACCGTTTGAGGCGTTTACTCCATCAGACCCCCTCGATGCTCACCCAAATCAGATGAGTTAGTTCATCGTTGAGCTGATCTGTCATCACAGCTCCCGAACTAGCGTATCTAATTCCGCCTAAACCGGCGCTAGGAGTCCTGTGGTCCTTCAAAGATGCCACATGATGATTTGCAATGAAAGCGCGATTGAGACACCAAGGCTACGTCTTAGACTCCTCTGTATTCTTCTTTGAATGCAAGGTGCCGAGAGAGGCTTTGCTATGGAGTAATACAGTTGCTTTTTAGTCGCAAGACGTTAATTTTTGCCACCTCTTACTTATCTCACGAATTCATTATCTAAATAAGCCATAATCCAAGTTGCCACATGAACAGGTACAATAAAAGCGTACCTGAGATACAACTCATATCACGAATTGTTAGATTCTTGGTATGTGCTTTAGAATAGGTTAACCAGAAGACTATACTGTGAAGCCATGTGACTCTGTCAGTATGTCGGCACCTCTTCCCACTTCCCTTATATGTGTTGTAACATGTAGGATTCTGCTGGTAGACTGTTAATCCCCGAGGTCCGCACTCTGGTCATGTGATTTGACAAATATAATAGAATGATTGTCTTGGTGGGAAATCTACCGCACGATGTGGTGTATTACAGGTTGCTGGGTATTCTTGCATTTACCATGTTTATCACAAGTTGGGGCCTTTATTTCAGACGCCCTCGATGCACATCCATTAACATCCGATGAGCTAATTATTTGTGCTGATCTTCACAGCTTACAAGCTATCGTCTCTAATTCCGCGTGGTTACTTCATAGTTGCTCATGAACGCCAGAAATAAAACTGCGGCTGAGATTCCACGGCTACGTCTTAGAATCGTCCGTATTTTGGTGTCCTAGCCTGAATGGGAGGTGCCGAGAGAGTTTTTCTTAAGAAGCCGGATTGTTGCTTTTTAGTCGCCACTCGTCGTAAATTTTTTCCCACCTCTTGCGTAGATATATATATATTTGTTATGTCTGCCTGGAGCTGGGTTTTATCACCGAAAATGCTAACACCGTCTCAAAAAAGTTCTTCGGATTATTGACGCCGTAATTAGACATGGACGACAATTGGCGACTAAGTCTTGGATCGGAAGATTGTACAACAAGATTGTTCCTGCTCATCCCCCTATCGAACAGGGATCAAATCAGACTTTTAGACGTGGCTTCTGGATCAGGACTTCTTGGTGATATTGTAAGTTAAACCACTGATATATCCACTGATATGTCGACCCTAATCTCGCATGGTAGCGGTGCATGCCACTGATATGTCGATCATAATATGGCATAGTTGCGGTTCATAACCGGCCCTAATTTGTGCATACTATCTGTGCGTTGATATGTTGACCCTTATGCGCGAGGATGTAGTGGGATTGGGAGTCAGGAGTGCATGCACTTCGCTCCGAGAAATTTGTCTAATTCTGTGGATTTCAGCTTAGCTTAGTTCTGATTTTTGTTTACTATATTATACCTATGGTGCAATTTTGAAATTTTCGCTGTTCAAGGCATTTTTTGTCTCTGTCAGTTCAGCCCAGTTCGAGAAGATATAGGTTCGCCATTACTACCTTCTAGGTCTCTATGACTGAGAGGGTTGGCGGATTATATTCTCTCTCTCTTTCTGTGTCTGTTCACTGTCTGTGAATATTTCATATACTGTAGTGTAGATAATTTCTAGTTTAGTTTGGTTTAGTTCGAGGTTGATTCGTTTTTCGTTCGGTTCTACACTTCAGGGGCAATTTTGTACTGGTCTTTGCTCTGTGTTCTTTTATACTTCGACGCAGCCGAGCAACCCATTCAATAGCGCAGGACTTCTGTTCTAGACCAGGGTTCTCGTGGGGAGACATTATATTGTCGAGTAGCACTGATTGTAGTGGGTCATATGATGGATACACATACTCTTAGGACTGAGACTCCCTCGGGGAGTGGGCAATGCCTACAACTTACAGGCTTACAGGAAGTTACGCCGATTGATATATATATATATATATATATATATCGCGCGTTGAAAGAATCTATTGGAACAGGACGAACCGTTCTTGAAGGTCTAGCACAGGGGTCAAAG
Source organism: Hanleya hanleyi (assembly GCA_036873755.1). NCBI lineage: Eukaryota > Metazoa > Mollusca > Polyplacophora > Lepidopleurida > Hanleyidae > Hanleya > Hanleya hanleyi. The sequence continues at coordinate 41,876 of JAVTVY010014378.1, forward strand.
ACACTATGGAACGTAACAGGCGCACATAACGGGGTTAAAGTTGACCTGATACCAAACAATGTAGACGTTGGAGATCAACATGGTCGTTTTTGAAGAAATAGAAATTACATGTAAAGATGAAATCTTCGGTCGAGTTCCCAGACTAGGATTAGGACCGCATTTGAGAAGTATGGTGATGTTCTTGATATAGAAGACGAGTTTTCTTCTTTCGATAGAGAGTACGAAGAACTTGGATATCGAAGATCAAACGTTATCTTCCTTCTTCCATTTTAATTGGAGGTTTGAGACTTCCTGTTTGGTTTAGAGGTCAAGTAAAACATGTTATACTTGTGGATCAGAAGATCATATAAACTGGACATGTTCTTTCAAAGGTAAATGTCTAATTTGTCGTCAGGAAGGACATTTGAAAGAAATGTCCGAAAGACCAAAAGGTATCTACAGATGCGTGACAATAAAGAAAATGATTCATTGGATACTCCTCCTGTTACAGTCGCAAAAGTTCGTAAAGTTCTTTATGCAGAGACTCTCAAGCGGAAAAAATATCTGTCGGCTGGAGAGTCTAAGCGTAAGGTAGTAGACATATGAAAACATGTAGGGCCTGATGGCAAGCCCATCAAAGAAAATACAGATGACATCGGTCATAAGAAAAAAGACTCCGCAACAGAAAACGAGAAAACCTCAAACCGCTTCGCGTTTCTTCTTGGTGAGATGGAAGAGAATTTCGGTTCAGAGGATAACGATATTGACATTGACAGTGAAACTGACACTGTCTAAATACCATGCCAAATTATCAGAAGTCCGATTCTGATCATACCGACAGTGTTGATATCACATCGACTCCGGTCCAGGTGATTCAGAGAGATGTTACCTCATTTGAATTATACGAATACAGGCTTGACATATGCCAGTCATGCATCAAATCAGGATACACCTATGTAATCTGGTGATTCAAACGTTAATCCACTCGGGTGTAGATTTGAACTTTACACCAAGTGAAGAAATAATAAAAGAATCCGCACAAAGAAAAGGAGAAAACCTTAGCTGATGAAACCAACAAGAGGCTTACAATAGACGATGCTACCTCCACTCCTACCAAGGATTCACCTATACTCTCAGATGATGCGTTTGATGGGTGTAATGAACGTACCTTGAGAGGCGAGACTCCGTTGAACCAGAGGTAAAAGGCCTTGTTGGGAAAGAAAAGAGATGACGATATCTATAAGAAAAAAACTCAAAACTCAAGTTAACCTTCTATTTCTTGACTTGGGCAGTTTTGTATGCCATTTCTTTATATAGAATAACATTAGCACAGTCAACTGTGACTGTGTTTTCAACCCTCAGTATGTAGATTTCTATTTAAAGAAAGCCTTCATTATTCCACCTCCATGAAACCACACATTGTAGAAGCTGGTATTAAGCTTAGTCAAATTTTACCTAGCATGCTCTTACCAACTTCACCATGGCAGTTAGCCAAACCAGAAGTAGATATTACATTCACGACATATAAAAAGGCAGACAGGAGCCCACTCGTGTATACACAAGAACTTGGTCTACTGAAAGAAAAATACAGATCGCCTCAGGCTATTTATACAGATGCTTCGAAAGATGGTGAGAGAGCAGCATGTGCTACTATCTTTAGTTCCAAAACTAAAACCTGTCGACTATCAGGTAAAAGTTCGATATTCACTGCAGAAGCAGAAGCTTTATTGTCGGCTATAGAAGGTATAGGGTCCACTAAGTGGAAAAAATATGTCATATTCTTGGATACACTGTCATGCATTCAAGCGATTAAAAGTGGAACTTCAACTCATCCCATCATCTTGAATATTCTACAATTATATGACTGTAGATTCGATCAATAGAAAGATATTGTGTTTTGTTGGTTGCCTGGACACGTTGGCATGAAAGGCAATACTGAATCTGATAAAATGGCTAAGGCAGCCCTGAATAATGAGGTTGATCCTGTTGGAATCGCATATAGCGATTTCAGACCATCTGCCTGTGATTATGTGTGAAAGCTGTTTCAATCTATATGGGATGCTGTGGATAAAAACAAACTCATCTGAACAGCCGAAAACGTTTTGATCAAGCCATGATCAGGCATGTAGAATAGGCCATACACGATGAATTAACTCATGAACATTTACTAAAAAACAGCCAGTCTCAATGTATATTCCAGGCCACGAAGATCTCACAGTGAAACATATTCTTATCGACTCTATAGATTTTAAGATTGTAAAAGATACGTTTTATCGAGCAGCTACTTTAGAGGATCATTTTAGTCGGGTAAAAGAAGATTGTATTTTAGGCTATTTGAGAGAAATCGGTTTGTTATATAAATTGTAATGTACGTACATGTTTTTAATGCGTTGGATTACAAAGTTATTAACTTGAATACTTATAATTTTGTTTGGCCGTCTCTATATAGCTGAAATATTGCTCTCTCTCTCTCTCTCTCTCTCTCTCTAAATGCGCGAATGATGGCCGTCCTCTGATAGCATGACAGCTCCCACTATGTACCGACACTAAGTCATGCATCATAGCTATCCGCTGATGTGTCCACCCTCATTTGGGGATGATATCTGTCCGCTGAGAAACATCCGCCTAATTATGCCCCAGTTCAATCTTGCTCACAATTCTGTCTATTATTGCGTAATATATTCAATGGTATCTATTGCTGTTTTGTCGGTTTTGTATAAATGTTCACTTTGAGTTACCTCAATGCCTGTTTTCTCTTTCTAAAAAGCTATACAAGAGGAGTTTCACTAATATGGATGCTCTCGACCCGTCAGCTGGTATGCTTGCACTAGCCAAAGAGAGGGGTGTCTACGTGAATTACTTCGAAAAATACATGGACGAAAAACAACTGGATATTGAGGATGGTAAGATGCCCACACTCAGTCTGCATGTTGACAGTGACATCTCCGGGGTTTTGGTGGGCGTTTAAATCCCACGTAATCCATTATGTTAAGGTGGTAGAGGAGAGCCCTAATCCGTCACTCGTACGTTATTGAGAGCCTGTCTGTGTCGTGACACGTGATCAGCTACTGGTTCATATATTTTCACTTTGTTCCATTTTTTTATGCTGGAAGACTATTTTGAATCAGTGATAATTTATACATATTGTGAAATATAGGATTTCTTAGGATACGTCCTTTCTTACGTAAGGTTCGACTTTTCAGCTACCAATTTTATATTGTAGTAATTTGTTGCATGCAAACGAGAAACCATACCTTTGATGTTACAGTACATAAATATATTATGATGTGTTCTAATTTTTAGTTCTGTTTGTTTTGATAAAGCTATCCCCGAGATTCCGTTTCATGACCTTTTAGGTCAGGTTTTGTAAAACATAAGCAGTTATATAATTTCAATCTATATGGTTTTAATATTGCATGGTTATTTAAGTGCACTGAATCTGTAATTTGTAATCCCGAATCTGATGTGCATGTTTAGAAAATGAGACAGATAGCCGAGCGGGAAATCACAACGGTATTGGGAATTTGATGTGTCAGCTTGCCCCTGTAATATACTAGATTTGTAGTACACGAGAAATCTGCTATCAAGAATCTTTTATCAAACCCGGATTTAATTATCAAAGAGGCTGATAAAGGTAAAGCCCTTGTCATAATGGATAGAGATTATTATAAAGGGAAAATTCTGGAAATGATTAACGACAAAAACACATACAAGGAAGAAGATTCTAACCCAGACAACCAAATATTAACGAATCTTCGCAAACTTGTTAGGAAACACGAAACCATTTTAACTAAACAGGAAATAGGTTATTTGACCAAATTTGAATCTAATAGCAGTAACTTTTACGGTCTCCCTAAGATTCACAAGTCTGAAGAAATAAAACAGGCTATCCAAATTCAAAAATCGGAACACGTTACAATTCCCCGTCCCCGTGACCTTAAATTCAGACCTATTATAGCCGGACCATCTTCCCCGACTCAAAGAATAAGCCATTTAACAGATATCCTTCTCCGACCTTTTATCACCCATGTCAAAAGTTATGTAAGAGATAGTTTGGATTTCCTAAACGGCCTACCAGGTCAAGTGAACTCTGAAACTAAAATGGCTACATTTGATGTAAACAGTCTATACAGTAACATTCCGCATAGCCTAGGCCTTGAAGCCGTCAAGTACTGGCTCGATAATTTCCCTGCAACGCTCCACAGTCGTTTTAAGAAGGATTTTATCTTAGATAGCTTGGAATTCATTTTGAACAACAACTCGTTCTGTTTTAATGATCGTTTCTACATGCAAGTCCTTGGTACGGCTATGGGAACCAAAGTGGCACCTGTTTACGCAACTCTGGTTATGGGTTACCTGGAACTGACCCTATATGCCAAGATAAACACCTCTTATGGAGATAATTTTGGCCAGATATTCAAAGAAAACTGGCGTAGATATCTTGACGATTGCTTCATTTTCTGGCCCCTTGAAAATGGTTCACTTGAGTCATTGCATGACATTCTGAATTCCCTTCATCCTCAGATTTCTTTCACTATGGAAACAAGTGACGGGAGCATTCCATTTTTAGATATTCTTTTTTTGAAATCTGAGGAAACTATAACCACAGACATCTACAGAAAACCAACGGACACACAACTATATCTCCACTTCCACTCCAACCATCCAAGACACACCAGAGAAAATATTCCCTACACTTTGGCGCGCCGAATCTGCACTATCGTGATAGATCCCAGTATTCGGGCGCTACGGCTAACTGAGCTGAAAACCTCTTTAATCTCTCGAGGTTACCCAGAGGGCCTTATTGATAAGGGAATAAGGAAGGCATCTGCCCAGCCCGTAAGCGAACTTCGTCAGTCATCTGCTAAAGCCACAAACGGAAATGTTATACCTCTCGTCACTACACACAACCCGAATAATAATAACATTTTCCCGATAGTGCTAAACACGTTACCTATTCTAAACAATAGTGCTAAAATGAAAGATATTGTTAACAATTCATCTTTTATTAATAGCAAGAGACAAGCCCCAAATCTTAAGAAGATTCTTACAAAAGCTCGTTTTTCGGAAAGCCAGTTACATGCACGGGTCGCGAAATGTAACAGATCGAAATGTGGCGCATGTATCCATATACTAGAAGGACCTAGCATTAAATTCAATGACACAAATTCTGTGTTTGAGGTTAAATTCAACATGTCATGTGACGGTAAATATGTTGTAATTATCAGGGCTGTGGAAAACAGTATATCGGTCAAACCACAGATTTAAGATCTAGATTAACTGTTCACAGGCAACAGATTAATAATGAAAACCATTGTCATCTCCCTGTCAGCCGACACATCAGACAGTGTGCCATACATTTGACCCCTTCTTTTAAAGTTTTCCCTTTTTACAAAGTACTAAATGAGAATCAAGCCTTATTGGATGTTAAAGAAACGATGTTTATAGAAAGGTATGGTTCCGAATTAAACGGATCACATAGACCTTGAATATATTTGTTATTTTGTTTGTTTAACAACTTTGTGAAATTAGATTTCATGCAATACATGTACGTATTTATCAAACTGTTGAAGCATGTCATATCCTGAAAATATCCACCTCTGCTTCGCAGACCAATTATGTTTGATTTTGATTATTGTTTACTGCATGTATTGTACTCGTTTGAATTATCCCTTTTAATCTCTCTTTTCATGTTTATTGTGACCAACTGTTTCTATTAATGTCAGCATGTTATCAAGTCACTGCTTGCTTAAGCCAGGCACGTCGTCTAGCGACCGTTGTGCCCTGTATTTGTATATATACCAGTCTGTCATTTGAAAACAGTATTCCTTGAAAAGAACATTACGTTCGAAACTGCAGTCGGAATATAATGATGTAGAAAGTTGAGAAGGTTTTTTCGTTATTTTTCTTATATTACTGCTCCACGCCAGCAAACTTCTTTTTTTACCTAGATTTGTATATATAGGAATGGTCGGTGTGTACAGGTAAACTAATTCACCATCATGTCTCGATGATAGATGTACCATCTCCAGTTTGATGTTAATGAAGTTGTGTTGGTCTGTCTGCCGAATGCTGCCGATCATTCTTGAGTTAGGTGGAGTGAATATACAATAAATCGGCTTAATATTCAATAGACATGGATTCCGTCGTTGTTGTATCCTGTCTCATGTAATGAGGCTATCAAGTCTTCGAAAAATCTCGACGCTGAACTGGAATCTATCTGGGTTATGTAGACACCATCACCCGAGTCAACAGACGACCTTGCATTATAAACTCTAAGATCGCGCACACGCCCTTGTCGTCTTAGGGACCGAAATTTCTACAATATGTATTATATTTTTCCAGAAAGTGTCATTATGCTTATAATATTATAATCCGGCAAATATTACATGAAAATATGCCAGTTCTTAGGTTAAACGATAGCGCAAAGTCAAATATACGAACAAGTAGCTGATCAGCTGAAGTCGTTGGTCAAAGCACAGAAAGTTATTCTCTCAGTAATGCGCAAGTGACGGATTGATTACCTGAATTCTAATGCCTCCTCAGCGGTCCAGAATATTGGAATCTTGATGCAGCCTGTGGAATAAGGTAGAGCAAAATAGTAATTCAATTTCTGCGTTTCTTTTGTACTTGAACATGCTCTGTTGGTATAAAGCTCCAGTCACCCAGCTAGAAAGATAACATTGGGCAGATTTTCGAGATTACTCAAGAAGTTCCCTATAGTATGTTAAGTAATTCTCGATATATATGGCAATAAATGCATCATACACGCCTTGTTGGTCATCCAAAAATAACAAAAACCGCCATGTTTCCTTACCATAGTACAATGCGAAACACGAGTAAACTTTTGCTTCACGCACCGAGTGAAAATTGCCGAAAATGTTTTTGAAATGATATTTTAAATGATTTCTTCACAATCTTTTCACTCTTGAACAGACCAGTGATATTTCAGTTCCCTGTCAGCTTCTGACACTGTCTATAAACAAACTTATGACGATGATTTTCCCGAGGCCTATGTGGAAAGCATTGCTGTATCCGAATCTTGCTCCTAAAAAAGGGAAAATAACTCATCTTTGTCACTTTCAGGCGATCGGCAAGTTCCTGTATTGCTCAATTCAAACGAATATAGTTATATTTTTGGGTGTATAAATCGCAAAATATCCCTAAATCCACGATGTCACGGAAAAATGCCGTTGAACCATTAGGAGTCTTGAAAATGGCAAGTGTCAACTAAATGTATATTTCTGTTTCTTTGCCAGCAATTGTTTGAATTTCACCACCTGTTCATATTTAATGATTTAGGAGAGGCTATTATTAAGGCAATCAAATTTCATAATTTCATCTTCAATCGTGTTAAATTTGGCACAAATCCGGCCTTCTTGGCCTTTCCATAATTCCCTTCTTCAAAAAGGTGACAATGAGGTGAATTCAGAATATGATAAGAGGTATATCCAGTGATAATAATTAAAAATTAACATTAGAAATTAGAAGTTTAGCCAAGTTTTAGAGCTTTCATTAAACTATATTTAGCTTGAATTGTATGTTTCCTAACATAGTGAAAATATCATTTCTGTGAACGTATTTCCAAGGTGCTTCTCGCAAGAAGATTACAACAGATATGGTTTTAGAGCCACATCCCATACAAATTTCGCGCCCCATCAACTCAATGTTTTATTTAAATTTCACGCTACATTTCTTAGTTCATGCTAGATCCTTACAAACACTAGATTTTAGAATAAATGAATAACAATGAGAGATCAACAGATATGCACTATGAAGAGTAATAAATGACATGTGATATATTGAGGAATTAACACGACGGGACACAAACCATAGCAAATATGAAGTAATAAACAATGGTGATTTTGATTACCCACTCGAAGCCCAACGGCGAAACAAGACGATCTCTCATATCTGAATCGACGATACCAGGTGACAAAATAATTATTTTTCTGTATCTAAATGCCATGCGGCGTTGCTCTATAAGTTGTAAATGGACAACCACAGATATCCGACTTCTATCGAAATCACAAACTTCAGATGAATAAAGTACCAATTACGTACAAATATTTGCAGAAGTAACTTCAAAATTAAACAAAAACGAAATTATATCATGCGGAGAGTTACACCATCACAAAACCGTTATCTATTATGAATGTCTTGTCTTGTGAATTTATGTGTTTACGCAGCGTCCTGAAAGAGAAAAAATATACGCAGTAGATTCCAATGTTTCACTCGACATTTATCTGTAATCAAACGTGATAATAATGTTTAAAGTAAAACTATGATCATCTCCATGGTAATCTAGGACTGACTTTTTTGAAAGCCGCATTCCAAAATGCGCAAAGCCCGTATTCTGCAAAATACATGATTCGAATCGCACGGTCATAAAACTATATCATGGTTTTATATTTTGTTTATTAACGAATTACACCGTAACCGATTCTAAGATATTGTCAAGCAGCACGCGTGCTGCAATTCTGGAAAAGAAAACAGCATTAATTTGTGTTTCGTTCTCATAACCCGTTTTTCGCGGCCTCAATCGACACGGCCTTTGTTGTTGTTTTTGCGTCTGTAAAACGGGACTGCTCTCGAGCCGATCGTTCGCCAGGAGAATTTCGGTCGTTTGCTAGAAAACGTCTGCACCTTTGTTCGAGGTGTGAAAAGACGACCGGCACTCTTCCCGTAGGTTGTCGGAGATTTCCGGCGATCGTCTTTGTCTGGTAGACGTTTAAAAAAAAAGGATTAACTCATACACCCATCGTTTGCATGGACGTTTTTTCATCGATTAAAACGTCTAGCAAACGAACGTTGAACGGATACGATTCCTAAGATGATAGCGGACTTCTTGGGATAGTGATGGGGGTATACGCCGGGGTCTAATTTTGATTGGGGTCATCATCTACATTTATCTAGCGTTTAATTTTGTCAGTGCGTCCATAATCCAGGTCCTGTATGGAATGAGCAGTGTGATATGTCCGCGCCAGATCCTGCAACCGCGTACGTTCAAGCTGTGGGCAATCAAAGTCTTCCGTCCAGGACTCATCCATAGGTTCCATATCAACTGTCTCTTGATGCTCTCTGGGGTCGCCCATGATCGTACAAGCGTGAACACTACAACACGAGGTTCAGCCGGTATCTCTTTTGTGTCCATGGACGTGCTGGTGAATTCCGGTTTAACTCTAGTTGTCCTGTTTTGCGTTTGCAGCTCTCTAAACTGTTGGAACCATAACCAGTTCGGCTGGAAACTTTTGACCTTTATGTAAAGATAATGGTGCGCCTTCAAACGGGTAATATCACAGACTATAACCGTTTCACCTGGATCAATAGATTCTGCTTTGGTAGCTTTGACAGTTCCCAGAAAACCATTTCCTGCGCTGAGCGTGTTAGCCTGAAAAATACAGTGGAATGCATCCTCCATGTCACGGAGTTCTCAGCCTTGGCGGCGTTGCATGGACTCCTGCATTGTTCCAAGCACAATTGCCACATCGACGCTGTATGCCTCGCCTGGACCCACCAGGGTAACTATTGCATGAACTTCTTCGAGCCTTATTTCAACCTCCATTTTCGTATAGCATGATGTACCATTCAGAGGTTTCAACCATAATCAGTGTCTGCAAGTCATGAACAACACTGTCAGATAAGTTCTAAAGCTGACATGACCTTATTTAATGCACGAATGGTAGCGAAAAAAAATATATTCACAGATTTTAGTTCCAGTTGAATAATACCCGGCGGAACTAATCCGAGTGCCGAGTTCACGTCGCTATTCTGCCAACTTCTCAGCCGAGTACATTTGCCTTCACCGCATATATAAAGCCTGAATCGACTGAGGACCTTGCCAGTCTGAACAGACTCTCGGACAGTCCACATCATATTTATGCTGTTGTTGTTGTCACCAGCACATATTCGGACTGTGAGCATTATATGCTATAACACAATAACTCTCACACAATATAAAGATATCTTGAAAAACCTGGGCAATATAATTAGGGATATGACTATTCAAACACGATTCAGACATACCGGTGGGTTTTTCTCGAAACATGGATCACTTGTCTATAGTAGGCTCCGTGCCCAAAAGAAAGACACTTGTTTATCCCGTCACAGACTTCTCTGGCATTGTTTGTCAATTTACCTCCCTCGCCAAAAACACGAAGGGGCAACTGTTTATTCTATTTCATGATTATCAGTTGAGGCTCGATATGGTGCAATTCGATTGCGCTGTGAATTCAACTTTCTGATACCGACTTCAAAATACTGTAATTCGGAAATTTCATTCCAAAGTAAGAATTGTTATATTTTATGTCTACTAATCGGGCCTGCCCGCACTCAATTGCAAATTCCTAAAGACGGAGGTATAAACTGAAAGGTACATTGATTCTGATTGTCACCCCGTCCATTTTTACCTCATCCATCAGTAGTATAGAAATGCGAAATCTCTTAGCATTCTTTGTTGAGAAATCGTGGTGGATGAATGAAGCGAAAATGACCCTTGACCTTTGACTGTCGGTCATTTCTGATCACCTGACTGGCGGGTGGATGCAAAACAGAGGCTTAAAAAAACAGCCGGACATCTAAAAAATTCGAAAAAAATGGACCGTACACCCAGCCAAATGGGCCTATATGCACAATATTGGATCCACTTTGGTCGTGCAGGATCTCGAATTGAACGCTCGTCGACGGCATTGCGGGTAACGTAACTGTCGATCTGATAAAATAAGGTAAATTTGTAGTCTTCCTCACTCAGGTTTGGGTGGGGTACAGCATCACAGGCTCATGGTTTTATAAATATGCAGTCCGTATAGATTTGTCTTTGGGGTCATACGACTTCTTGTCAGCACGTCGGCATCGTTTTCCACTACCCTATTAGTGTTGCGTGTCATTCCCTGGAAGGTAGTTTGTTTATCAGCGGCCGTGCTTTCAGTTGTCAGTGGGTGGGGTCGCAGTATCAGTCAATGGACTGTCAGTGTCCGCCAGTACGCTTTCATTGTCTGCGTCAGCTTCTCCTCACCCATGTATATGATTTTGGTGTGGCATCATATCGTAGCTTCTGGTGAACGTCGGGATTGCTTTTATAGACCCAACACAGTAATGCCCTGCAAACACCTGTATTACCATCCGAACGCCCTAGTAGTGTAGCTCAGAAACTTTGAATGGTCTAAATGATCACGTGATATCGTATGGAATTGACAATCAACGAAACGTAGTGAAGCGTGTCAATGCCCGACGTTACGCTTTTCACTAGTCTGAACGCCTTAACGCTATATCGTAACGGCTTATCGCTCTATCGCAATGCCATAACGTCATCACACACACATGCTCAATCTCACGTTCGGCTATTTCTGTATTGGCGGCACTTAGCCTTTCACATAGAACGAGCAAAGTGCCTCCCATGAGGAGCGTACGGCAATCACGTAGTGAGCCGTCCACGAAATAGTGCCTTTGATAATCGAGCGACTCGGTCGCATTTTATTGTGTAATGAAGTTAATTGTAATCATAAAAAGACAATGCATTCAATCTATACAAAAATATTTCTATGTTGAATAATAGTAGTTGTTGCCGTGGGGCGGTATTGTCAACCTCACAGGGTGCAGCCATATTGAAGAAAAGTTCCGCCGCAAATTAATTGTGTGCATGCACGAACGTGATCCCGTTTCCACTCCCAGAAATCCGCTAGGTAGGAGATCACTTTCGCAGCTACTGAGTTCTGTGGCTAGATGGACACATTTTTTGAGGATTGGGCATTGACCCTTGATGGAAGTCATGTCATCGCCCAAAACGATATCCTTTTACGGATGTGTCCTCACCTGGGGGTGCCGCTGATACAATATAGATTGTAAGTGATGTCATACATAGAAATGACGTCATCATTAGAAGCGGATTTAGGGTTACCACCCACAGAGGTGGTGAAAACCGCGGTCAAATTATGAAAACAGCAGTTCCAGGATATGTTGGCATTACAGTACTCTGGACTGTCCGAAGACGCTTAGGAATAGAGCAGAACGAATGGATGATCATTTCACACGAACAAGAGCGAACATGGTCGAGGATGCGTTTGATACACTTACAATAGCATAGGCGAATTGTAACCGCACCCATCGCGAATCCCACAGCTTTGTTGCCATGTGATGACGTAGGGGATAAATAAAATGTGTAATACACAAAATGCTTGTTGTGTAAACGCAAAATGCTCGTTGCTGTTGCTGTTGCTGTTGCTGTTAATCCTTCTTTCTCTCATTCGATTGCGTCAAGGAGATAAGACATTAGATGCTAGATTTAGTTGGGTGTATGAGTGTAGGAATCTTACTCCCCATCATTAGAGCCGTGCACTGGGCACGATTCACTCAGTGACTCACTCATTTGTACCTAACCCATCATTCAGTCACATCTAGTTCCGTAACTCCGATAACGTGCAGGAGGTGGTAACTTGTCAGGCTAGACTCATCATGCCCTACTGAGCGCAACCTATCGCCCGCGCTATCCCACAACCCTTGTAAAAAAAATTGGAGTGACCATTGCTGGCGACATGTCCTGTAATATCCATTATTCCGAATTTTATCCATTATTCCGAATTTTGTGTTTGTCCAGAATACCATTTTGCATCCACCTCCCAGTAACCGGGCCCGAAGAACCCTCGACGAACGTTTCAATAAGAGACCCTGCACAACCCATGTGGACCTAAGATGGTTTATCTAGACCCATTTGACTAGATGTAAAGTCTGTTTTTTCGGATATTCGCCGAGATCTGCGGCCATTTCCGAAGTCCTACTTTTCACGTCACTGGAAGTGACCTATTCAAGTGGTCATAGTGACTGAAGGTCAAAGGTTGGGGGTCAGATACGCCAGATTTCCCAACCACGAATGCTAAAAGAATTCACCTTTCTATACAACTGGTGGATTGGTCAAAATACTGGACGGGCTGACAATCGCAATAAGGGCTCTCAATTTGTAACTCCGTATTTTAGAATTTGCCATTCCGGTTTGCACAAATAGTCTCCAACAGCAACAGCAAGTCTCGCATTGTCCCCTTGGCACAGTAAACGGTCAACATAGGTTGGCCTGTAGCAGTATCGTTATACCGGGTATCGAAAAAGAGATCGCATGTGGAGTGCATCGTGGAGAGCCTCAAGAATTACCAAAACAGTCGCTTCGTGCGCCCTCTTCGCGGAGTGAGGTAAATTGAAATACAATGCTGTAGAAACTGGTGACGGGACCAACAGGTTTCATTGTATTGAAGAAATACTGAAAGGTATGTCTAAATCGTGTATATATAGTTGTCAGATTCTTCAGATTTTATTACCCATTTTTTCAGATATATTTATACTGTTTGCGAATGAATGTGATATGATGCTCACAGAGCTCGAATTTTGGCTGGAGACAACGACAACATGAATATGATGTGCACAGTAGGAATGTCAGTTCAGACTGGCAAGGTCCTCAGTCGATTCAAGCTTTATATATGCGGTGAAGGCAAATGTACTCGGCTGAGAAGTTGGCAGAATAGCGACGTGAACTCGGCACTCGGATTAGTTCCGCCGGGTATTATTCAGCTGGAACTAAAATCTGTGAATATTTTTTTTTTCGCTACCATTCGTGCATTAAATAAGGTCATGTCAGATTTAACGAGCAAATTTCCAGAAACTGTTATAACGTCCGCACCAGTGTCAATACAAGCTTTGCTTTCCATATCCTCCACATGAATCCAGTTAAGTGTTTTCTCACCTGGTTTGCCCAATCCTCTGTAGTTTGATGGCTAGGGTTTGATTCGTCGCCGAACACCCGCCTCCAGCTGTTGTCGTTTAAGTGGACAGTTTCCTTGATATTGCCCTTTCTGTGTACACCAATAGCATCTTCCAGGGAGATTATACTGCCCACCACCATAGTGGGGTGTTTCTAGGCTACCCACTCTCTGTCCCAGACCATCTAACTCCCGGATAATGCTGTCAAATTTTGTATCGTCAGTAGACTGCTCATGGATTTTTGCCTTGGTTGGTCCTTTACAGATCCGGATTTTTGCCTCACGCTCAACTTTCCTGGCTGTTGTGAGAAATTCATTACAGGGTGGCACTCCTTCAAATAGCACCGCGAACTTCAGCGTCTTTCAGTCCACTCCAGAATTGTGTGCGTGGCATGTCGCTGGCATCATTAAAAACAGCCCCCCTGCTCCTGTACCAGTCTCAGTACACCTTCTAGCCGGTATCCCCAAATGATGACATTTTCCTCGTTTTTCTGTCGAGCACTATAGAAATCCTCGAGCAAGGCTTCAGATTTAAATACTTCCCCGAAAATAGGATCGAACTTTGTTGGACTATATTTCACACTCGTTCCAGGTCTCAAATTTGAGAGAACAGTTCCAGGAGTGCCCTTCAATGAATTACGGATCGCAGCGGTTATCACATTTTGAGGGTATCTTCCCCCACCAGGCTACTGACTTCATGACGTCATTGCTGATCTACTTTCATCTTCTGAGAATGCTGAAACTCTAATATTGTACGTTTATAAAGTTAGACCGCGGCTCGCAGTTCGCAGTTCATTATTCGAGGAGACCAGTCATTATTTCCTCAGATATAAAAATCTGTATTTTTTATTATGAGTACGTTGAACTCCAAACTCTGTATAACAAGAGAGAATGTCGTGATCTATATCTTTGCATATTCATATCCCAAATTTGATGCCAGGGGGCGCTGCTAGGGGCGCTGTTATGAGTCGCTGAATGACTGATTTCGAATAACGAACTGCGAACCGCGGTCTAACTTTATGAACGTTAGTATTGTATGGAACAGCTACCGGCGGTGCGGCTGCATTAACTACATTATCCTGAATCTGGCATACATGATCGATGTTACCTGCAGGCTGCACCAATACATTGTCAAGGGCTAAAGAAGAGTGCTACCATGACATCCCTCAGACCAAACTGAGCAAATACGATGGATTCAGAGCTGCTCTAGCTCCACAACGGGCGGCGAGAAGACGTTGGACAGCCCCCACTGCTCTGTCATTGACGAGGCGATAGACAGTTTCTGCTCCAAGTATGAACGTCCATGGTTTAAACAGTATTTTTATTTCCATGAAAAGATATAAATGGAAATGGGGATTGGGTAACAGGCAGAGTCTATATCAAACCCTCTCCCTATATACAGATTACATATACAATAGGTGGTCGTTTAATCAATACAGTGTTCTTTGATGTAGATTCTGTTATAGTCGATGATATATAGTAAATTATATATTGGTGAGATGGTGAAAAAAACAATAGTGCGTGCGCTATCTACATACAGTCCTAGGAACATCAATAAAAACATTTCGGCAATCATCTAGAGTTGTAAAAATAGTACAAGTGAACTCATATATTAAACTTTAGATCTTAAATCTACCGGTTCGTCTGATATAGTCGTGCACAAATGAAGTGATGGTACTATTATATTCAAAATTCTTTGAGGAATCACCAAATAGCAGTGTATCAATGTTTACATTATGACCGATTTCATTGAATAATTGTGCCCTGTGAGTATTGTGTATTGTACAGACAAAGAAGAAATGATACGCCATTTCATTAGAATTGCCACATAAGCAATATGGATTCTCTGCTATATGTTGGTGATACATGTCGGCTTTCAGCTGACTGCAGCCTAGTCTGAACTGTGTATGAATAACTTGGAGATTCCGTTCACCAAGATAAAAGTGTTTTGGTACAGTATGCCTGGTAAAGGTTTTATGACAGAAAGTATGTAAATTGGGGGATGAACGTAAAGTAATATCAGTGTTATTCCACAGACGAATTCCAGAGGAACACGACTGATAATACAGGCTCCCTCTGCAGCGTAATGTGCGGAGATCCGGGTTGTTCCTCAGTGGATACCGATTGTTTTCATGAACCTGTTCGGGCAATAGATTATAAAGCATAGTGGGTGTTTGGCGATTTACTATTTTGTACATAAGTTTTAATTTGTTTCGGTTCCTACGCACTGCTAATGAGGTGAATCCTGTTTCTTCATATAATACATCGTGGCTCACCCCTCGGGGTGAACCACAGATTGTTCTGATGGCATCTAAGTGTAGGTTTTCTAAAATTTTACATGGATATTGAGTACAATTATCCCAAATGACATCGGCATAGTCCTATATTGGTAGAATGAATGATTTATATAAAATTTCCAGACTTTTTCTGCTTAATTTATATTTAAGACTTCGCAAACAGTTTATCATAGGTGCGACTTTTTTTCCCATCGCCTTAACATGCAACTTCCAGCTGCCAGTTGAATCAAAGGTTATACCAAGATGTTTATGGTGATTTACTTGCTCAAGTACAGAATCGTCAAATTTCAATGGAGGATGATCAATTGGTGCAGTCTTGCGTGAGAATAGCATTGATTTAGTTTTAGTTGGACTAAACTCGACAAGCCACGATCTCGCCCAATCAGATATTCTCTCTAAGTCAGAATTTAACAACTGACCAGATATTACTGGGTAATGAACGTCCATTAAGCTCAAAACCATGGGTTGCTGATTCCTCATTTTCATTAAGTATGAGGCATTCACCTTTGGAAGTGTCAGGGACTATAACTTTAACGACACGAGCATCTTTGCTAAACTATTTAGCGATTTTCTCTTTGTTTAGTGGGATTTTGAACACTGGCTCAGATGCTGTGTTCTACAGCTGCCATGTTTTGGGTTTGTTTTCTTCAATCGGGCCCCACGTTGGGCGCAATGTTACAGGAAATAATTCCAACTATCAATGGAAGTATCAGTATCTTTATTTTTGGCTGGGTATAATAGGCACCTGCTATGACACAAGTACAGTACATTTACACCTGCAGTTCACGGTTTGAGAACTGCACCGGAAAATCTCAATGACTACCAACTACAACCTTGACGGCGTGGTCGCCATTCACTTCGCTGACACCGCGTGTACATGGCGTGTTACATAATACTTGATCTTAAAACTTTAAATCTTGTACGAGATTTACTCAGAAGTACACAAACATTATCTTTATAATAATGAATGATAATGGTAAATGCTTAAGCGTTGCATTTCTGATCAAGCCTATGATTTAAGGTCCAAATGCAGAAATGATAAAATGAGAAGGGTGTACCTCATTTTTACACTACTAAAGCATTTCGTCATACATGTGTTGTTGTTGTTGTTGTTTTTACTTTACGTGACCGGCATTAGGGTCTGCCAAATGGACTAGAATTACCATCAAGAGCAATATTTGAGCGACAAAACAATGCAGTGACACAATTACAGTACTCTTACACCTGCAGTTCACGGTTTGAGAACCCCAATGACTGCCAACTAAAACACTTCCCTGGCACCGCGTGTACATGACGTCACAATGTTTCTAGATGTTGTAATTCCTGATCAATTATTATTTGCAGAAGTGTTCATAGACATGAGCAGTCACAGGACCTACCAAGTAGGGTAGGCATTCGGACTCGAACGCGAACTGAACTCTTGGAAATCCCCATCCCCAGTTGAAATCCTGCCTATATTAAGATGGGGACCGCCCAAGTCAGAATCGCCAGTGATTTTCATCAAAAATCACCAGAAATTTTCATCAAAAGTAGGTCAGCTCAGAACTTGTTGGTAACAGTCTCCTAATGCGCCTTCATTCAAAAAAAAATCACCGATTTAATTTTACAATTTTTTAACTAAAGGAAACAGACTAAATAATAAAAAGTTCAGTAGATTTCAAGCTTTACGTGTGAAAATACATTTACATCTCTTTGATGGTTTTCAGTGCCCTTGTCCAGGATCAAAACAACTTTTTGAATCGCATTATTTTCCCAACAATACAGCAAATTTTTATATATAGTACTATAGTAGAAAGGTAGCATTTATGTAGTTTACGGTAATTCAACTCAAGACCAACACCTTCTCTTAATAAGATAATAATGATTCTATGTGATTCTCCTGAGCATAACCGGTACAAAGATGAATAAATAGCGTCTCTACATCACGTTGTTATCTAGATATATGAGACAACACATTTTGTGTATCGGCAATCTGATGAATGTACTATTGCTGTGACACACCAACACACTCCGTGGCAGTGATTCTGTATCCCCTAATCAAGGAATCAAAATGGATCAAGATTTGAAATGACAAGAAAAATTTAGACATGTTTTGTTTAGACATGTAATTTTTTGTTTAAATAATATCCCAGTGTGATATATAGTCAATATTCAAGAGGTACAAACAAAGTCAAAGTATGTGCTCATATTTTCACATCATGATCAAAGTTACTTTATCTAGTTAAATTCTACCCAAAGAAGATAAATTGAGACCCTTTAAACATGCCGTCATGGCTTTGTTTCACCCTCAGTAAACTTTTATCATTGTTGCTCACACAGACTAATCTGAAGGATGATACCACATTTTTTCTTTCTTTTGCTGGGTTATTGCACCAGGCTGACTTAATTGGTTGATGTAGGATATTTCACCACCAGCGGGCAATTTGACCTGAATTTGAAGCCTGAAGTGGTATGTGATGAAATGTTTGGATGTGAAATAGGATACACGTTGAAGGCCACAGTTTACATATATCTATAATAATATACTGAATTGTGTGTATGGAGGTTGGCAAGTTGGCAATAGCAGTGTAGATAAATGCACTAAGAAATGATGGAAAATTAGCATTTCCTATTTCATAAAAACAATTACGGATGGCATATCCCACCAGATTTTGTACTGTGTTATATATACAGTGAAACATACAGCCAAGGGTTCCCGATGCGCATGACAGTGCACTCGCTGAGCCATCAATAAATAATAAAAAAAATAATTATCAATCAAATTTTCATCAGAATTCGGTCAGCTCAGAACTTGCTGATAACAACGCCCTAATGCACGTTCATGCCAAAAATCAAGGTTCTAATGTCAACGGTTCTCCTTATTTTGCCGACGAAAGGATTCGGATGGACTGACTGACTGCCTCACTGACTCACTTATTACCGGACAATTTGCGATCTGTAGCCTACTTCGTAGGAATATATTTGATAAAAAATTCGAAATACAATTGTCAACATGGCAGTGTGACTAACGTCACAGGACCTACGAAGTACAGTAGGCATTAGGACTCGAACGCGAACTGAACTCTTGGAAATCCCCACCCCCAGTTGAAACCCTGCCTATATTAAGATGGGCACCGCCCAAGTCAGAATCGCCAGTGATTTTCATCAAAAATCACCAGAAATTTCATTAAAAGTAGGTCAGCTCAGAACTTGTTGGTAACAGTCTCCTAATGCGCCTTCATTCCAAAATAAATAACGATCGCCGATTTAATTTTACAATTTTGTAATTAAAGGAAACAGATTGAATAATATAGGTTCAGTAGATTTCAAGCTTTACGTGTGAAAATACATTTACATCTCTTTAATGGTTTTCAGTGCCCTTGTACAGGATTAAAACAACTTTTGAATCACATTATTTTCCCAACAATACAACAAATTTTTATATATAGTACTATAGTAGAAAGGTAGCATTTATGTAGTTTACGGTAATTCAACTCAAGACCAACGCCTTCTATGCACAAGATAATAATGATTCTATGTCATTCTCCTGAGCATAACCGGTACAAGGACGAATAAATAGCGTCTCTACATCACGTTGTTATCTAGATATATGAGACAACACATTTTGGGCATCGGCAATCTGATGAATGTACTATTCCGGTTTTCTTGTTTCACATTATATTCTATGGCGGTTGACCGGTGATTTTCTTCATTGATAAACGTTAAACCACCTCAGCTTCGTTGTGTGAATCGGAATTGCTGTGACATACCAGCACACTCCGTGGCAGTGATTCTGTATCCCCTAATCAAGGAATCAAAATGGATCAAGATTTGAAATGACAAGAGAAATTTAGACATTTTGTTTACACATGTAATTTTTTGTTCAAATTATACCCAAGTGTGATATATAGTCAATATTCAAGAGGTACAAAAAACCCCCAAAGTATGTCCTCATATTTTCACATCCATGCCAAGAAATACTGCATTGAAAAGGGTTCATTTAGCCTACCCTGTTTTATCGCTCTAATCAGCAAATGGCGGGGTCATATTTCTGCTGTCAAAATTGTATTTCCCTCCAAAGTCTTAACCCTTGAATCCAAGTCGCACACTCTCTGTTTAATAGGGCTATGTTATTCCTTGGAACAAACACAGAGAGAGGCTCTATCCGAGCCTTGTGGTTTTTAACAGTGATTTATATCCAAGCCCACTGAGATAAGGCTCGTTTCTACTCGTGCTGCTTGTCACATCAAATTACAGTGGTCGGTGTCCTCTAGGGTAACCCTTCATACTGCATATAGTCTCAGATATACAGATTTTGCACAAGCACAATGAAGAAACACATAATAATTGCCCTCAGATATCTTGTTTATGCTGCAGGTGGTGGATAAAGCTAAATATGATCCAATATCAAACATTTATAAACAATGTTTCTATTTGTTACCAAATCAAACCTGTTTCAATTCATGCCTAATAATCTCCGTCAGGAAGATGATACAACGTAGAAAACGGAAGTTAAAACTAAAAGTTAGCTCCCCTAGCGGAGAGTTGTCCGCCCCTAGAAGAGCTCTCCCATCTAATTCCAGCAGCATTACTATATAGGCTCTGCTCAAACCATACGCGTCCTCTATTCTCATTGTAATTACCGAGACCTGTAGTGTTTAAGGCCGGCATGAGGGGACGGAGGGAGGGTCAATCAAATTGAAACAGGTTTGATTTGGTAACAAATAGAAACATTGTTTATAAATGTTTGATATTTGATTCTCAAATCGTAAACCTGTTTCAATTCATGCCACAGTACCAACATATGGAGGCGGGAATCTCGGCCTTGTGGTAACTCCCATAGCAGACTAGTAATCGCTGGAACGACACAGACATGGGTATAAATCTGAGACATTATTACTCAACAAATTAACCCTGGCCTCAGACACATAGGGTAATTGAAGGAATTGATACAGTTTTACTTATCTGAGTGTCTCCATCCATGTAACTGTGCTCGTGGTGTGGTACACATTTCCACCAAGTTGTAGGATACCCGGGCACCGTAGGCAACAAGAAGTTCCCCTTGGAAGACTCTGTATGACTAGGGGGGTCCTCAGCCACAGCCATTGCATACAGGGAGATCCTTGGTCCAACCGTAAGTAAGGGGAGGGCGTACGCTACCCGAATCTTGGAAGGTACCAAGTCCACACCACTCTCAGTCCGCAAGCTTCTTGAGGACAACTCACCATACTTGGAGTGATGAACTTAGATGCGTTGGAATTGCCGTGCTTGCTCTCTGGGTGAGCTGCGCACTCTTCAACTCTCTGTACTTTCATCACTACTGTTGACACTAGGCCTGGAGCAGGTGTCTTGTGAGTTGAGGCACAGGTGACCCAGCTGAGACATCTAGAAGGAAGTCAGTTTCTGAAAGACACAAGCAAACCGCAGTTAAGGCAAAGTTGAACGATGAAATGGGCATCCCTGGTTGGCCATCTGACTTATTTCTTCCTTCTAGTATATGTTACGAATGGGAGATGAGATGAGATGATACAGCAAGTTGTCTGATTTGCTGTGGTGATCCAAAATGCCGCCCCTCCCTTTTTTGAAATTTTTACTGGACCACGTGTTGGGCGGCTACCAGAGGCCCAAGCGTGGTCACACTATCTGATTGGACTGACATATCTCTCAGATAGAAACTGGTGAACGTGGAGTTCGCCGTCCAGGCACAAGACTGGACAATGTCATGGAGGGACAAGTTCTTCCATAAAGGCCATGACGTAGCTATGGCTCGGATCTCATGTGAAGAAGCAGTAGACAACAGCGGAGGGGCGTCAATGGCCAGTTTATAAGACCACTTAATGGTTTTCTTCAGCCATGCGGCAATGGTATTCTTTGTAATGTCACGCCTTGCAGATGGGCGAAGAGACAGAAATAACAGGCGCCGAGAGCCACGAACGGGATCGGTACGAGTAAGATAGTGGCGGATGGCTCGAACAGGACATAGCAGAAGATCGTCCTCGAGACCATGTACAAAGTCTGATAACGCAGGAATGGAGTACGAACGTTGAGCGCACGGACCTGAACGAACAGACTCATTTTTGGCGATAAATTCAGGAATGGGCCGAAAAGAAATGCAAGACCAATCCGCTTTCCAGGTCATAGAAGATCTCTCAAGAGCATGAAGTTCAGACACTCTGGACGCCAAAGCAAACGCCGCCAAAAAGGCCGTCTTATAAGACACAGCTTTAATAGACGCGGATTCTAAGGGTTCAAAGGGTGGATGAATCAGAGCACACAGAACCACACCGATATCCCATGTCGGTAACAGTTGCCGAGTACGACGCGATTGTAATGCGAAGGCGCGAATTAGCGCAGAGATATTATCGTTAAGGCTAATGTCAGTACCCGAAGTAAGCCGTAACACCCTAGCCAGAGCAGATCGATACCCTTCAATGGTGCTGATTTGGAACTTCTTATCATGCAGTCGTGTCGAGAAATCTTTTGAAGAACTTCCAGAATCAGGGCCATTGGTGGGTAGGCATAAGCTAGGAAGTTGTCCCAGTTGATAGACAGAGCGTCGATGGCGAAGGCTCGAGGATCCAGAATCGGACTGACGAACAGGGCTAACTGGGCGTTGTTCCTCGTCGCAAACAGATCGATCAAAGGTGACTCCCAAATGCTGCAAATCTGCTGGAACACCTCCCGATGAAGTTGCCACTCTGTCTGAAGAACGGTGTCTGGCCGGGACAAGCTGTCCGCTAAGACATTGAGACGACCGGGAACATGGCGAGCATGGATATAACAATGATGAAGGCGAGCCCAATCGTACAGATCCCACACCAGACGAAACGTTGCTAGGGATCGGGTGGTACCCATCTTGTTGATGTGGGCAATGACCGTGGAGTTGTCCGTCGCGATGAGAAGAGACGAGTTCGTGAGACGTTGACTCCAATGTTGAACCGCTAGGATGACTGCCTTCATCTCCAGAAGGTTGATGTGAAGTCTGGCATCCAATGTTGACCATCTGCCGGACACTTCCAAGTCGTCCAGATGGGCTCCCCAGCCGGTCTCCGAAGCATCGGTGTAAAGATGGTGAACCGGAACCGGAAAACGGAATGGTACTCCCTGCATAACGTTGTGGCGAGAGAGCCACCAAATCAGATGTGGATGTAGAGACGTCAATACCGGGACCGCAGGGTTTAGGGAAGGCGTCTGTAGGAAAGGAAACAGATGATACTGTAGCGGCCGAACTTGGAGTCGGCCGTAATGCGTAAGGCCCTGTGTGGAAGTAAGCAGACCCACCAGACTTTGCCACTGCTGCCGTGTCTGTGACGTTGATGACAAAAACTTTCGAACCAGCCGTTGAATTTTGTCCCAATGATCCTCCGGAGGGTACACCAGTTGTAACCGAGTATCGAATATCGCTCCAATGTAGCGGCGCACCTGAGCCGGAACTAACTCTGACTTGAGGATGAGGAATGAAACCTAGGTGTTGTAACACCAGTAGTGTGAAACGGACCTGGGCGTTGAGGAGAGACTCGTCCGCTGCCCACAGGAGTATGTCGTCGATATAGACCTCGATCTGAATCCCTCGTAAGTGAAGAAAGGCCATAACCGGTGTAGTGATCCGGGTAAATAACCAAGGGGCGATGTTGACACCGAAAGGAAGAACCTGCCATTCGAAGTGACGATCGTTGATCACGAAGCGTAGGTAACGGCGATGACGTGGATGAATTGGTATATGAAGGTACGCGTCCTGGAGATCGATTGAGGCCAACCAATCCTGGAGATGTACGCGGGCCCGAATCGATGACACAGAAGGCATCTTGAAATGAGGTGGAGTGATGAGATGAAGTTTGTTCAAAACCTTTAGGTCGATCACCATTCGCATCTGGTCTGAGTCCTTCTTTGGTACCAGAAACACGTGACTGTAAAACCCTAGGCTGTCTTCGGTCCGTGGTAATTCCCTTACTGCTCCCTTGTCGATGAGCGTGGTGACCGAAGATAGCAGCGTCTGTAAGTGACCTGCAGGAACTGGCAGATGAGAGGAACGAGGCCAAGCGATGAGTTTGGGCAGTGATTGAAAGTTGAACAGGAAGCCCTCCTTTAAAACTCTGACAATCCAGGCGTCGTCGGTGATGAGCCGCCAATTCTCGTAGAAGACCTGCAGACGCCCGCCCACGACCTGATGAGTAAATGAGCGGAAAGCAGGGAGTTGAAAATCTTCGGTTTGAACAGGAACGGGGATGGAATAGTCATTTGTTGGAATGACCACCTCGTTTGGAAGATTTTCCACGAAAGGAACGGCGACCACGGCCTCGTGGAGGTTTGTCAATGCCACGAAAATTACTCCGAAAGGTTCCCTCCTGATGGGTGGTAGCGGTAGAAGACGTACGGCCTCTTCTCGGCTTACGCTCCGCGGCGAAACCCGGACGACGAGCTACAGATGCAATCAGGCGAGATGTCCGTTCATCACGAATCGAGGGCATAACAGACTCAATAGCACTGTTGAAGATGAACTTAGATGCCAATGGCTGATGAAGTAACTGATCTTTACCCAAATAAGGGACATCCGGTTTGACCACCTTAAGTAAGGACTCCCGTTGTGCTTGAACCAGTGAAACATAAGAATGCGAACCAGCTTCGATGACTCGCCGGTTAGCGTGAACTAGCGTGTCCAGAAAACCACGCAAATAAGCCACGCGACCCGGGGATAAATAAGCCGACCCATCGTCTCGAATTGATGCAGGATCTAAAGCAATTCGAGAAGCCGCTAACAGAAACCAATCTGCGGTAGAAGAAGCCCGTTGTATTTCTTGCAACATTTCCAAATTATTCTCAATAACTTTGGGAGCGACCGATAAAGGAGCCAACTTACCCACCTTAGAAATGTGACTTAAATCCCGATCTCGTTTGGGTGGTTTGTCAGGTAACACGTTATCATGAATGTCATAACGAATTTGAAAACGAGGTTTACGCAACTTGTTGTCTTCCTCTAATTGTCGATCAAACTTCACTAAATCATCCTTCCAAGCTGGTGACAGCGCACATGAAGGACGAGATGCAGACGCCGAAGGCGTAAAGGCCGAAGAAGCCGCCGATCGA
>JAVTVY010014381.1:0-66231 GCA_036873755.1 Hanleya hanleyi
TATGGCCATACTCCTCTATACAGGCCATCCCTTTCTCCAGGTTGGCCATCCCTTTCTCCGGGTTGACCACCGCTTGTCTGTGTTGGACATCCCCTAGTCCAGTATGGCACCCAGTCCTCCAGTATGGCCATACTCCTCCGTACAGGTCATCCCTTTCTCCAGGTTGGCCATCCCTTTCTCCGGGTTGACCACCTCTTGTCTGTGTTGGACATCCTCTAGTCCGGTATGGCACCCAGTCCTCAAGTATGGCCATACCCCTCTATACAGGCCATCCCTTTCTCCAGGTTGGCCATCCCTTTCTAAGGGTTGACTACCTCTTGTCTGTGTCGGACATCTACTAGTCCAGTATGGCCACCAGTCCTCCAGTATGGCCATACTCCTCCGTGCAGGCCATCCCTTTCTCCAGGTTGGCCAACCCTTTCTCCGGGTTGACCACCTCTTGTCTGTGTTGGCAATCCCATAGTCTAGTATGGCACCCAGTCATCCAGTATGGCCATACTCCTCTATACAGGCCATCCCTTTCTCCAGGTTGGCCATCCCTTTCTCCGGGTTGACCACCGCTTGTCTGTGTTGGACATCCCCTAGTCCAGTATGGCACCCAGTCCTCCAGTATGGCCATACTCCTCCGTACAGGTCATCCCTTTCTCCAGGTCCCTTTCTCCGGGGTTGACCACCTCTTGTCTGTGTTGACATCCCCTAGTCCAGTATGGCACCTGTCCTCCAGTATGGCCATACTCCTCTATACAGGCCATCCCTTTCCCCAGGTTGGCCATTCCTTTCTCCGAGTTGACCACCTCTTGTCTGTGTTGGGCATCCCCTAGTCCAGTATGGCACCCAGTCCTCCAGTATGGCCATACTCCTCCGTACAGGCCATCCCTTTCTCCGGGTTGACTACCTCTTGTCTGTGTCGGACATCTGCTAGTCCAGTATGGCCAGCCAGTCCTCCAGTATGGCTATAGTCCTCCATACAGGCCATCCCTTTCTCCAGGTTGATCATCCCTTTCTCCTGGTTCACTACCACTTGTCTGTGTTGGTGATCTACATTTTCTGCCCGGCCACCCAGTCCTCCAGTATGGCCATACTCCTCCGTACAGGCCATCCCTTTCTCCAGGTTGGCCATCCCTTTCTCCGGGATGACCACCTCTTGCCTGTGTCGGACATCTACTAGTCCAGTATGGCACCCAGTCCTCCAGTTTGGCCATACTGCTCCATACAGGCCATCCCTTTCTCCAGGTTGGCCATCCCTTTCTCCGGGTTGACTACCTCTTGTCTGTGTTGGAGATCTACTAGTCCAGTATGGCACCCAGTCCTCCAGTATGGCCATACTCCTCCATACAGGCCATCCCTTTCTCCAGGTTGGTCATCCCTTTCTCCGGGTTGACTACCTCTTGTCTGTGTTGGACATCTGCTAGTCCAGTATGGCCAGCCAATCCTCCAGTATGGCCATACTCTTCCATACAGGCCAACTCTTTCTCCAGGTTGATCATCCCTTTCTCCAGGTTCACTACCTCTTGTCTGTGTTGGTGATCTACACTTTCTGCTCGGCCACCCAGTCCTGCAGTATGGCCATACGCTTCCAGACAGGCCATCCCTTTCTCCAGGTTGGTCATCCTTTCTCCGGGTTGACTACCTCTTGTCTGTGTCGGATATCCACTAGTCCAGTATGGCACCCAGTCCTCCAGTATGGCCATACTCCTCTATTCATGTCATCCCTTTCTCCAGGTTGGCCATCCCTTTCTCCGGGTTGACCACCTCTTGTCTATGTTGGACATCCCCTAGTGCAGTATGGCACCCAGTCCTCCTGTATGGCCATACTCCTCTATTCATGTCATCCCTTTCTCCAGGTTGGCCATCCCTTTCTCCGGGTTGACCACCTCTTGTCTGTGTCGGACATCTGCTAGTCCAGTATGGCACCCAGTCCTCCAGTATGGCCATACTCCTCCGTACAGGCCATCCCTTTCTCCAGGTTGGCCATCCCTTTCTCCTGGTTGACCACCTGTTGTCTGTGTTGGACATCCCCTAGTCCAGTATGCCATCCAGTCCTCCAGTATGGCCATACTCCTCCGTACAGGCCATCCCTTTCACACTTACCATTTCTACCGTATCAGTACTATGTTACTATCTGTAGCAGTTGAAACCCAGTAAAAATTATACAATTAAAACCAGTAAAGAAATTTGTCTGTTGAATAACAGAAGATATGGTATGGAGATTTGAATGAGTAAACTACTAAACAACTTACATGATACCAACAAAATGTCCCAACACAAGCTGATAAATTCCTTGGGTGGCTTGTTTCACCCTCAGTAAACTTTTACCATTGCTGCTCACAGGCTAATCTGAAGGATGATACCACATCTTTCTTTGTTCTGCTAGGTTATTGCACCAGGCTGACTTAATTGGTTGATGTATGATATTTCACCACCATGCAGTGGCAATTTGACCTAAATTTGAAGCCTGATTTGGTCTGTGATGAAATGTTTAGATGTGAAATAGGATACACGTTAAAGGCCACAGTTTACATATATCTATAACAATATACTGAATTGTGTGTATTAAGAATGGCAAGTTGGTATCAGCAGTGTAGATAAATGCACTAACAAATGATGGAAAATTAGCATTTCCTATTTCATTATCCCATCATGTTTTGTACTCTGTTATATATACAGTGAAACATACAGCCAAGGGTTCCCAATGGGCATGGCAGTGCACTCGCTGAGCTAGCAATAAATAATAAAAAAAATAATTATAAATCAAATTTTCATCAGAATTCGGTCGGCTCAGAACTTGCTGGTAACAATGCCCTAATGCACGTTCATGCCAAAAATCAAGGTTCTAATGTTAACGGTTCTCCTTATTTTGCCGACGAAAGGATTCGGATGGACTGACTCACTCACTCATTACCGGACAATTTGCGATCTGTAGCCTACTTCGTAGGAATATGCTCCTGCAAAATACAGAAATAGAAAGGTACGTGTGTCGGAACAGTTATCGGACAGGTCAGTTATCGGACACGCATCTCGTGTGTACGTGTGCGCGTGATGTCAGAACAAAGCGGAGATCATTTCTAATTGTTATGCAAAATATAGAATTATAGGTAGCCACGAAAGTCGAAAAATTTCAATCTAACATTTTTGTTTTCATCAAAATTAGAAATTTCTCGTGTTGTGGCGGAGTGCGAAATTCGATCTACCACCTTGTCTTCCCGATATCGCTCTTCAGTAAATACGTATAGAAATTGAGCAATGATCATATCATCTTAAGCGACAGAACTCCAACTAACGATTGTCGTGCACAAAACTTGAAAATACATTGTACTTCAACGTCAAATTCTTGTTCACGATGGATGTCCGATAACTGATACTGTCCACGGCGGGAACTGAGCTGATAAGTCGAGTTAAAAATAGCTCTCGCACGTGCAGAAGGGAGTGACGTCATCGATGGAATTCATAACAGAAGATAGCCGACGAGCTCAGCAACCATCGTGTCAGGTTTCATGTCATTTCAAGAAGTACTTTTTTATATATTCCAAATAAACCTTCAAAACCGCACGATAATAGGTCGAACACCCGTACCATACAGACATAGGCGATTAATTCCTAACCATACACTTGACATGAATTTGAACTATTTTCCAAATTTTCTTCATGTACCAAATAATAAGACAAATTTGGGTTCGACATTTTGGAAATGACCATGTTTCCGAACCGTTTCCTTCCCATCATAAAATGTTTACCATGAATAACTTTAGCGCACCGTAATGTTATGAGCAAAATAACACAGAAAAAAATAAGAAAATTTCTGTATTTTCCAGGAGCTTATTCCATATTGTGTATAATTTGTAAACACTGACCAAAGTCTTTGTCTCTTTGTTATCGTGTTTCATCCTTGCAATCTCGGTTTTGAACATTTACTCAAATCCAGGAATTAATTGAAGTGGCATATTATCCTCGGACATGCGCTTTTCAGCATTTTCCAAAATACACTGTAATGAGAACAACACTCGGTTCACTCATAGCCGGTATATACCAGTAATTACCATGATTGGAAGTGGGGGGAGGGCGGCGGTATTGTCGATAGTCTCATATTTCGATTGTCACAGATTTTCACCAATATATCAGGTCCAATTTTCAGTCCTCGTGCATGCGTATAAGTCCTGTTATCGTCCTCTTGTACATCTGTCTGTACGTCTTCGATATCTCATTACCACCATATCTCAAGAATGACTGGTCAGATCATATATGCTAGGGCAAACTTACAATATTCATGCAATTTGGTCGCAGATCAGAGGCCTATTGAATATCAGTGATATTGATACACATTTTCCAGGTCACCAGGTCAAACTGTGTCAATTTATCATCAGTTCATTGTTACCAACATATGATTACATGTATGCCTAGGAACACCAAAGTCTGTTAAAAATCAGTCAGATTGACTTATTTTTTTCTGGATCAGTGCGTCAAATTTCAAGTATGATGAAGCCACTGTTAATTAATTGTTTGTTTCTTATAAACTTGCCTGTAAAAATACACATGCTGAGTGCAATAATTATTAATTATTAACTTGCAAACCAATTGTATACAAATATGAAGACAATCAGCAAGTTTTACTGATGAAAATGTAAATCCCTCATGGATTTTAATTATTTGCCCTGGTTACAGGAAACGAGCCATTATTTATCAGCGGCCTTATAATGTCTGGCTTAATGAATTTATACCTGACACACATCAGATCATGGACTATACAGCCAAAATTATTCTCTGGGTATTGTCATCATCTATACATGTATCTGGTCTGCCATTGAATAATGGCTGTGATAACTGTGATGTCATCCCTGTACATGCAGTTTGTATTGATGTCATGTGTATATCCTCCCCCCCCCCTCCACTCCTCCACTCGAGAAATACCTTTGTTATACATGTATTCATACTGTTGATGAAGTCTAAATTATATCTGTACTACATGTTCTGGTATGTTCTTGTTGTAGGTCTTGAAAGTCATAATATCTATTGGGAAGATCGTCGTGATGTCATCAATTGTCGTGTTACTTTTGATGGTTTCCCTTTCATGGTTGTTGGGAAGAAGTTGATGGATTGCCACTTTGGTACAGACAGAAAAACAAATCAGGAAGAGAAAAGAAAGAAGGAACAGCTCCAGGTTTGTATTATTTATATGGTAATGACCTTATAAAATTAAATAATCTAATGATATGCCTTTATTTATGGTGAAGTAAGCCTATGCATATTTTTCATGAATGTTCCAATTGATCTAATGGCTCCTTGATTTTACACTCATTGTTTCCTTACAGTTTGTTTACTACCCAAGTCAAATACCGCATTGTGTATTTCATATCCATCACTAAGGTGACACATGACTTAAGTCTTTCCCACCGCTTATAGGGCCGATATCAGCTTATCTTCGTACAAAGAAGTCAAATGATATAGACACTGAACACTGAAGATATTGTATCAAGAGTTTAATATCATGATAACAATGTCTTGTGGTTCATCCACTGACCTTTCAAATTTCAATTTGGAAGGTCCGCCTACTTTGCACCTCATCTGGGAAAGGAGGTAAACACCATGGGGTGCATGAAAACACCATGGGGTACATGAAAACACCATGGGGTACATGAAAACACCATGGGGTACATGAAATACACCATATGCAGTATTTGAAATAGACCATGAGTGAAACAATGAACAGGAAAGCCAATGGTTCAGTTTTGCCCTCTCAGGGACATACTGGTACAATATCTTGTAAATATTTTGTGTTATGGCAACAATTAAATTAAATATCACATTTCAGATTAAATTATAGGTATATTTGGTACAGTACCGATTATATCTGTTATGGGAGTTTGTTATTTCTTGACTTGTTCAGGATTGTCTAATTATCCAGGATTATCTACCACTTTAGCAGCATGCATGGCCTTCTCCAGTATGGCCATGCATACTCCTCCATACAGCTCATGCCTGCCTATTCGGGATGGTCATCCCTTTCTCCGGGTTGGCCATCCCTTTCTCCGTGTTCTCCACCTCTTGTCTGTGTTGGTCATCTACTAGTCCAGTATGGCCATCCAGTCCTCCGGTATGGCCATACTCCTCCATACAGGCCATCCCTTTCTCCAGGTTGGCCATTTGAATGCCTCTTGTCTGTGTTGGTGATGTATTACTCCAGTATGGCCCGCCAGTCTTCCAGTACGGCCATACTCCTCCATACAGGCCATCCCTTTCTCCAGGTTGGCCATCCCTTTCTCCAGGTTGAATACCTCTTGTTTGTGTCGGACATTTACTAGTCCAGTATGGCACCAAGTCCTCCAGTATGGCCATACTCCTCCGTACAGGCCATCCCTTTCTCCAGGTTGGCCATCCCTTTCTCCAGGTTCACTACCACTTGTCTGTGTTGGTGATCTACACTTTCTGCCCGGCCACCCAGTCCTCCAGTATGGCCATACTCCTCCGTAAAGGCCATCCCTTTCTCCAGGTTGGCCATCCCTTTCTTCAGGTTCACTACCACTTGTCTGTGTTGGTGATCTACACTTTGTGCCCGGCCACACAGTCCTCCAGTATGGCCATACTCCTCTATACAGGCCATCCCTTTCTCCAGGTTGGCCCTTCCTTTCTCCGGGTTGACTACCTCTTGTCTGTGTCGGACATCTACTAGTCCAGTATGGTACCCAGTCCTCCAGTATGGCCAGACTCCACCGTACAGGCCACCCCTTTCTGCAGGTTGGCCATACCTTTCTCCGGGTTGACCACCTCTTGTCTGTGTTGGAGATCTACTAGTCCAGTATGGCCACCCAGTCCTCCAGTATGGCCATACTCCTCCGTGCAGGCCATCCCTTTCTCCAGGTTGGCCAACCCTTTCTCCGGGTTGACCACCTCTTGTCTGTGTCGGACATCTACTAGTCCAGTATGGCACCCAGTCCTCCAGTATGGCCATACTCCTCCATACAGGCCATCCCTTTCTCCAGGTTGGTCATCCCTTTCTCCGGGTTGACTATCTCTCGTCTGTGTCGGACATCTACTAGTCCAGAATGGTACCCATCTCCCCAGTATGGCCATACTCCTCCATTCATGTCATCCCTTTCTCCAGGTTGGCCATCCCTTTCTCCGGGTTGACTACCTCTTGTCTGTGTCGGACATCTACTAGTCCAGTATGGCACCCAGTCCTCCAGTATGGCCATACTCCTCCGTACAGGCCATCCCTTTGTCCAGGTTGGCCATCCCTTTCTCCGGGTTGACCACCTCTTGTCTGTGTTGGATATCCCCTAGTCCAGTATGGCACCCAGTCCTCCAGTATGGCCATACTCCTCTATACAGGCCATCCCTTTCTGCAGGTTGGCCATCCCTTTCTCCGGGTTGACCACCTCTTGTCTGTGTCGGACATCTACTAGCCCAGTATGGTACCCAGTCCTCCAGTATGGCCATACTCCACCGTACAGGCCATCCCTTTCTGCAGGTTGGCCATCGCCTTCTCCGGGTTGACCACCTCTTGTCTGTGTTGGAGATCTACTAGTCCAGTATGGCCACCCAGTCCTCCAGTATGGCCATACTCCTCCGTACAGGCCATCCCTTTCTCCAGGTTGGCCAACCCTTTCTCCGGGTTGACCACCTCTTGTCTGTGTCGGACATCTACTAGTCCAGTATGGCACCCAGTCCTCCAGTATGGCCATACTCCTCCATACAGGCCATCCCTTTCTCCAGGTTGGTCATCCCTTTCTCCGGGTTGACTATCTCTCGTCTGTGTCGGACATCTACTAGTCCAGAATGGTACCCATCTCCCCAGTATGGCCATACTCCTCCATTCATGTCATCCCTTTCTCCAGGTTGGCCATCCCTTTCTCCGGGTTGACTACCTCTTGTCTGTGTCGGACATCTACTAGTCCAGTATGGCACCCAGTCCTCCAGTATGGCCATACTCCTCCGTACAGGCCATCCCTTTGTCCAGGTTGGCCATCCCTTTCTCCGGGTTGACCACCTCTTGTCTGTGTTGGATATCCCCTAGTCCAGTATGGCACCCAGTCCTCCAGTATGGCCATACTCCTCTATACAGGCCATCC
Source organism: Hanleya hanleyi (assembly GCA_036873755.1). Taxonomy (NCBI): domain Eukaryota; kingdom Metazoa; phylum Mollusca; class Polyplacophora; order Lepidopleurida; family Hanleyidae; genus Hanleya; species Hanleya hanleyi. The sequence goes on from JAVTVY010014381.1 coordinate 8,064, forward strand.
CTTTCTCCAGGTTGGCCATCCCTTTCTCCGGGTTGACCACCTCTTGTCTGTGTCGGACATCTACTAGCCCAGTATGGTACCCAGTCCTCCAGTATGGCCATACTCCACCGTACAGGCCATCCCTTTCTGCAGGTTGGCCATCGCCTTCTCCGGGTTGACCACCTCTTGTCTGTGTCGGACATCTACTAGTCCAGTATGGCACCCAGTCCTCCAGTATGGCCAAACTCCTCCATACAGGCCATCCCTTTCTCCAGGTTGGCCATCCCTTTATCCGGGTTGACTACCTCTTGTCTGTGTTGGAGATCTACTAGTCCAGTATGGCACCCAGTCCTCCAGTATGGCCATACTCCTCCATACAGGCCATCCCTTTCTCCAGGTTGATCATCCCTTTCTCCAGGTTCACTACCACTTGTCTGTGTTGCTGATCTACACTTTCTGCCAGGCCACCCAGTCCTGCAATATGGCCATACGCCTCCAGACAGGCCATCCCTTTCTCCAGGTTGGTCATCCCTTTCTCCGGGTTGACTATCTCTTGTCTGTGTCGGACATCCACTAGTCCAGTATGGTATCCAGCCCTCCAGTATGGCCATACTCCTCCGTACAGGCCATCCCTTTCTCCAGGTTGGCCATCCCTTTCTCCAGGTTGACTACCTCTTGTCTGTGTCGGACATCTATTAGTCCAGTATGGCACCCAGTACTCCAGTATGGCCATACTCCTCTATTCACGTCATCCCATTCTCCAGGTTGGCCATCCCTTTCTCCGGGTTGACCACCTCTTGTCTGTGTTGGACATTCCCTAGTCCAGTATGGCACCCAGTCCTCCTGTATGGCCATACTCCTCTATTCATGTCATCCCTTTCTCCAGGTTGGCCATCCCTTTCTCCGGGTTGACTATCTCTTGTCTGTGTCGTACATCTACTAGTCCAGTATGGCACCCAGTCCTCCAGTATGGCCATACTCCTCCGTACAGGCCATACCTTTCTCCAGGTTGGCCATCCCTTTCTCCTGGTTGATCACCTGTTGTCTGTGTTGGACAAAACCCTAGTCCAGTATGGCACCCCGTCCTCCAGTATGGCCATACTCCTCCGTACAGGCCATCCCTTTCTCCAGGTTGGTCATCCCTTTCTCCGGGTTGACTACCTCTCGTCTGTGTCGGACATCTACTAGTCCAGTATGGTACCCAGCCCTCCAGTATGGCCATACTCCTCTATTCATGTCATCCCTTTCTCCAGGTTGGCCATCCCTTTCTCCGGGTTGACTACCTCTTGTCTGTGTCGGACATCTACTAGTCCAGTATGGCACCCAGTCCTCCAGTATGGCCATACTCCTCCGTACAGGCCATCCCTTTGTCCAGGTTGGCCATCCCTTTCTCCGGGTTGACCACCTCTTGTCTGTGTTGGACATCCCCTAGTCCAGTATGGCACCCAGTCCTCCAGTATGGCCATACTCCTCTATACAGGCCATCCCTTTCTCCAGGTTGATCATCCCTTTCTCCAGGTTCACTACCACTTGTCTGTGTTGCTGATCTACACTTTCTGCCAGGCCACCCAGTCCTGCAATATGGCCATACGCCTCCAGACAGGCCATCCCTTTCTCCAGGTTGGTCATCCCTTTCTCCGGGTTGACTATCTCTTGTCTGTGTCGGACATCCACTAGTCCAGTATGGTATCCAGCCCTCCAGTATGGCCATACTCCTCCGTACAGGCCATCCCTTTCTCCAGGTTGGCCATCCCTTTCTCCAGGTTGACTACCTCTTGTCTGTGTCGGACATCTATTAGTCCAGTATGGCACCCAGTACTCCAGTATGGCCATACTCCTCTATTCACGTCATCCCATTCTCCAGGTTGGCCATCCCTTTCTCCGGGTTGACCACCTCTTGTCTGTGTTGGACATCCCCTAGTCCAGTATGGCACCCAGTCCTCCAGTATGGCCATACTCCTCTATACAGGCCATCCCTTTCTCCAGGTTGGCCATCCCTTTCTCCGGGTTGACTACCTCTTGTCTGTGTCGGACATCTACTAGTCCAGTATGGCACCCAGTCCTCCAGTATGGCCATACTCCTCTATTCACGTCATCCCTTTCTCCAGGTTGGCCATCCCTTTCTCCGGGTTGACCACCTCTTGTCTGTGTTGCATCCCCTAGTCCAGTATGGCATCCAGTCCTCCAGTATGACCATACTCCTCCGTACAGGCCATCCCTTTCAGGATAGCCACACATTTCCTCCTTGGAATCCCTCCAGTAATCATGGTAATCGAAGAATCACTTTTCTACAACATATACAAGTAAGATGCTGAAGATTTTTCATGAATTGGGTCTCAGCTGACCCTATATCGTATTTTATTGGTTTTATTTCATCCATATGTGTTTGTTATTGACACATTATTACAGTCAAAAATAGTAGACACATTCGAATATACCTTTCGAATAATATTTTATATATTTCAGATTTCTTGTCAACTGACTAACCATGCATATGAAGTCAAGCATACTAGGATGAAAGTTCAAGACACGAAAAAATTGGACTGCCCTGCAAGACTTGTCGTCCGGGAAATAATAAAGTTTTGGGACTATCAGGTAATATTACAATTCATGTATCAGCTTGTAAGTTTCTACAAGCCGTTCCTATAAAATGAAGCTAGTTGCACATGTTAATTGCAACACTGAAAGAAAGGATTGGCCCTAATTTGGGACAGTGGAAGGGAGTATTACTATAGACCGGCATAGTGTAATTGTAGCTCCACACATTGAAGGGAATCATGTATTCTCACTGCTGACTAAATAAGTCTGTCTCACCAAATTTGTTTCCATGTATTAGACATGTTAGACGCAAGTGACTGTTTTAGACAAGGATAGCATGTTGACACTTTGTTTCTTGACTGACTGACAAGATGATACTGGATACTGTAAAGATAATACCACGACTGGTATAAAATGTATTGGATAATTTAATAGTTACATGATAACATGAGACAACATAACAAATATTGGTGAGATAGTGTACTCAAGGGGCTTCCAAGAATGCAATGTCTTGACAGTATTTGGCAAAATATGTTCAGTGTCTATCATGTAAGTTTTGATCCAATGTCTGATGATCAACCAAATCTGGGTGTAGAACCCTGCCTTTTCTTGCCTGATCTGAGGAAATATAGTCTGTCAGCTGTAAATGAATTATAAGGAAATGATGAAAGGAAACGTGAGGAATCACTGGATAAGCAAATTTATATTCTTTTTGTTTTTCAATTAGATTACTACTGAAGATCTGAGAAGACGAGGGAAACTAGATTATTTGTCTCAATGCCTGAGACAGAAGATTCTGGATGGAAGTGCCAACTGGGAAAGGCTTTTTTATATCTATCTACCAAGAGATGCTGATCATGAAATCATGCTACAGGAGAGGTACAGTATATAGGCAGCACATTTTGATAAATTATCTGCTCATTCTTTATGACTATAAAAATGATAATTTGTGAGTGTCTATCCATTTGTTATTTATTCAAACATGTTGATATGAATGATTTAAATTGGCTCAACTAACCTCCATAAGTGTTTCACAGCTGTGTTTGATTCATCTCAGAATTTAAACTTGGCTCAGTACATGAAACATAGCTCATTCCACTTTGACATTGCTGGGAATAGCAAGAGTTAACCCCCTGACTTTGTCACAGTGTGACCAAATTATAATGGACATTGTTATGAACTGGGGTGCTCTCCCAGAACTTTGTATTGAATTTAATCAATCAATAATAATTCGAAACAACTTCGAAAGTCAACAGATGTAATGGAAAAAGTGTTAAAATATCATTAGTCTGTTTATATAACTGTTGACTTTTCCAACATTTTAGTTCTGTTTCTATTTTGGTATAGGCTTCAGGTGTTCTCATGGAAATGGACTCCAGGGTTTCTAGCCAGATTGAAGTGCTGGTCTCAGAAGGTGTCAATAATGTTCAGGAGATGCAGCGTCATCTGAAGCATTTCCTGAAGACAATATTATTTTCAGGCTGTCCGCTACCACCAGATACAAACAGGCGCTTTCACCCAGGTAGAAAGGTAGCGAAGACCCATATCTACAATGCTATTTTAAAATACAGGCATTCAAAAATAGATCAAGAGAATCTGGAGAAGAAGGTTGAAGATTGGCAATCTTCAAGGCCCTCTGACAGATTCCTGTTTAGGGCCTATGAAAATTTAGCTGTAGGAGAGTCTGGGATGGCCATTCAATCATCTGATGATGTTGATGTTCATGGTGAAGATGAGGAAGATGATGCTGATGCAGAAATAAAAGTATCTTCTGGTCCATGTCATTCCCGTCTTCTGTTTGTCCACCAGACTGATTGGCAGCAGAGACTGATGATGAAGTATGGAGCTGTAGGTTTGCTCGATGCAACCTACAAGACAACAAAGTATGCTTTGCACTTGTTCTTCATTGTGGTGAAGACGAATGTAATGTATCAGGTTGTAGCTTCGTTTGTTGTGCAGGACGAGTCCACAGATGCCATTTCCGAAGCTTTGAGCATATTGAAAGACTGGAATCCTGAATGGGAGCCAAAGTCTTTCATGTCTGACTTTGATGAGGAGGAAATTCAATCTCTAGAAAACACATTTCCAGGTACATGTACATGTATCATTCTTGTGACTATTATTATTGATATGAATTTATAATATGCATAGATCTGACATCCGACTCTCTCCTAGTCTAACTAGTTAGTAATATCATCATACTTCAAGAAGTGGACACTGGTAAATCTAAGTAATAACTGATGACGCATCACATAATAATTATCTCACAAAGTATTATGCTTCGCATATTGAAATTTATAAACATTATAGTATGGCTCAGTCAGTCATAAATACCGTTATCCGGATCCTTGTACAAGTTGTATATGTATTTTTATAGGATCTCGTGTTTTTCTGTGTGATTTCCACCGGGAACAAGCTTGGGAGAGATGGGTAGCCAAATCTGATAATGGAGTCTCTGGTAGAAGAGAAGAGGTATTGGCAATGCTGAGGCGCCTGGCTCGTGCAGGAAGTAGACAAGGATATGAGTCTGCTCTTCGGTCCCTGAAACACAGTGCAGTTTGGATCGCCACTCCAAAACTCCAGAAGTGGATTTGTGGCCAATGGTTGCCACATTATGAGGTGATATTTTATCTCTTGTATCAGTGTAAACTCTTCTTTAAATCTACCCATTACTGAACTAACGTTATTGAAATTCATACTTGACTGGACGGAGTCTTGGTTGTAGCCATAATTATTGAAATCAAAAGCAATGAATATACCCTTAACTCATATAAAGCTTCAAATTTAAATAAGTCTGATGAATTAATCAATTCAACAACAAGAAGGGATCTACCTGGGTAACTGCCATGAGACATAAAATATTGAGGATCATCTGCAATTTCCATTGATATTTGGTCGGCATTCCCATCTAATTTTGTTGTGTTCTAGGAATGATTATTGGAATCTGGTGAGTAACAAATTATTGAATGGATTTCTTTGAAACTGTTTTTCCTGTTCTGTTACTTCTCTGAAAAATAAAAGAATATCTATAGTGTCTTGATGAAGGTTTCTAGCTTAGATGGGTTTGGGCTTTTCGTCCCTCTGAATGCCTACTTGGTATTCATACCAACAATGGCATCGAAAGACAAAACCGAGCTTTCAATTATGAGTATCTTAACCAATACAGAGGTAACACATTGAGTGGAATGGTATCTGTTTTGGTAGAGGAATTCCTGCCTGAGAAGTATTCCAAGTGAGTCTGTCTTGATTTTGGGGTTAGTGATGTATTTCTTTGAGATTCTACAGAATATGTTCTAATTACACATCATCAGAGTATCATACATAATTCACACAATGCTATTCTATGGATAACAACTTCTTCATTGCTGTGGAGCTCAATGGTTTTGACATATAATTTCTTTTGATAGGCATTTAGAAGTCGGCGTATATAACACAATGCTATTCTATGGATAATAACTTCTTCATTCACAATGCTATTCTATGGATAATAACTTCTTCATTGCCGTGTAGCAATGAAGAAGTTGTTATCCATAGAATAGCATTGTGTTATATACGCCGACTTCTAAATGCCTATCAAAGAAATTATACATAATTTTTTGGTACATCTTTCATCATGTAAGGATCATGAAACAAGGAGATAAATAGAGCTTCATTGTTTAACATTGAGTCAAGATGGGTGACATAGGCCTGAACAACAGACACTTACATGAATGACCAACCCTTTTTGCCCGAATTGCAAAGCAATAGCCGCCATATGGATTGATGTTCTGTCTGTCTGGCTGGCAGGTTGTCCATCGTCAACATTCCAGGATACAAGTTTTGTGTTCAAGGTTTTGTAAAAGTTTAAGCTCTACCTGTATCACGAAAACTAAGCTTTGCCCGAGCCCATATACTGATATTTTCAGATACCATACCAGATGCTGCATTGACTGCACTCATTCACTGCACCCATTCACTGCACCCTGGCGGTATATCCCCCTTCTCCGCATCCCCTCTCCCCATCCTCAGAACAGAGCCCTATCCTCTCTGAAACTAAGCCTCACCCGACCCCATATGCTGATATTTCAGATAGCATATATCTGATACTGAATTGATTGCACTCATCCACTATACCATGGAGGTATATCCCTCTCTCCCCCACCCCTGGAACAGAGCCTCACCCTCTATTTCTGAAATTACCCCTCGCCCGACACCTCATGATGAAATAAGATTAGTTCATAAACTCCAGCGTTCTTCCATGATCAATGACCCTTCTTCTAATTACACTTCTTTATATTTCACCCTTCATCCCATATATCCTACATTACAGTTAGACTTGTCTCACAGATGCAGAATATATTTTTCTGCAGTCTCAAAATCTGCTACATTCTCTGATCACATTTTCAGTCTGGCCATTTGGTTCCAATGAACGCTTGTTTTTAAATGGGCCAGCATTAATTGTCTATGAGAACATGAAATTTATTTCAATTATGTCATAACCAAATAATATGAACCATTTACTTACTGTTGTTTTTTTTTGTTTTTTTTTTCGTGTAGGGTACACAGTTTAACATATTTAAGTCATCCTTTTACTTTGATTTACTTGTGATTATAATGTGAAAGAAAATATTAAACTAGTTAAATATTGTTAGATTAATCATTTGTAATCCGATTGCAAATTGTGTAAAACTAAAATGTCATTTCAGTTGATGGCCGACATTCCAGCAGGTAGGTAAGGTATGACAGCCCAGCTTTGTGTGGCTACATACTCCTATACTGGAATCACACTGATTGTTGTACATGGTTGTGGATTCAATTTCGCTCACACTGGTAAACATTGCCTTGTGGTGTTTGTCATACCTTTACTTTCTCATTGCTTGCACTTTCGCATTATTTTTATGGGAAGAAGGTTACTTGGAGGTGGGTGCTTATGGTTTCTTTTAACCCCAAAATCATAACTGACATATTATAATCTCCCTGCATAAGATTTGCTTTTCTTTACAAATTTCATAGACACATATAGACATGTACCTACTGCATTAATTCTGAATGCTGAATTTGATTGGGTGAATAGAAACTGTTGTATTGATTGTCAAAATCATGTATCAGTAATTGTATGTAACTGAATGGTAAGAATCCTTTTGAGGCCATAAACAGATGTTCATTTGTGGTAACAAGAGCTTCAACTAAAACTTGTGGAAGATTTTTTTAAAATCAGGCTGGAGTAAATTTATAGGTAACAGGAAGTATCTTTAGAAATGATGGGCGACAAAGTTTAAATGGTTGTGCAAATTGCTTACTCTGCAAATTACATGTAGGTATTTTGTGAAGTGAACAATTGGCAGAGCAGATTTTGCAGGTGTAACCATCTGGTATTGTTTCTTCGTCAATGGATAAGTAACTGTGTCAACAATGACAGTGATGCACCGTTAGCTCTCAAGGTGATCTGGTAGATTTAACACTGCGGTTCCCATGTGATATATTAAGGCAAACCCAAAATAGGGAGCTTCCAAATGACCTATTCACAATACACACAGAATATAAAGGACACCAGCTTTGTTTTGTTTTGTTTTTTGTTTTTGTTTTTTGTTTTTTTTTGTTTTTTTTGTGATAAGGAAAAATTGATTTTACGGCAATTTCATTGGTTTAATTTAATGAATTTCATCGGTTTATCATCATATACAAGGCAACACAGAGGAGAACAGAACAAATCACATAGACTGGACATTGTTGAAAATTGGTAATTTGTGTAAAACTATGAACAAAAAACCTTTTCTCTTGAAATGCCAATTAGTAGGGACATTTTTGATTGGTAGATAGGGTTACCACAAACACATCTTTTCCAGTTTTGGCATGCCACATTATATTAACAATGATTTCAAAGGTACTGTACTATACATGTACGGTGACAATGAAAACAAGTTAGATATTTTTAAACAAGCAGATTGCCATGTCCTTATCCATTTAACATATTACACATTATTTCACCATGGATGGCTATCTTGTCTGTGAAGTATCAATAAATGACATTGAGCCAGGTGTTGGGATTTTGGTTGTCAAATTATAATTGTGGGCACTTGTGAAAACAAGAGAGCTGTTTGAAAACACAATTAAAATGAACTTTTAATTATTATATGTATGTGTCTGTTACAGATATGTGGAGGAAAACTTAAAGCTTCAACTCAGTTCAGGAAATACAATCAGGATATCCCTGAATATCTGTGGAACAGACCCCCGGCCTTAGTCAGACACTGCCTGGACAAATTGGCTCTTGCCAATGCCATGAAGAGGTTTGTCTTTAAGGTTCCAAGAACAACCTAATTGGATCCTGATGAGTAATAAGCAATTGGTGGCAACAAGCAATTGTTGACAAGTTGACAGTTTGGCCAGATGACCCAAAGAATAGGTCAATCTCACTAAGTTTCACTAGGCTTTTCTTCCGTGACCACATTCAGTTGTGATGTAATCTGCTGGGCACACCTATTCTTGATATGTGGTGGTAACGAAGAAAAGTAGAGAAGAGTTGGATACATAAGGTAATTTCTCTAATAATTCGATCAGCAGAAGTGCAAAAAAAATGACTTGTATCTGAAAGTATTCTTGATGGCACCATCAGCACGGTGTAATTTTCTTGTTTTGAAAACTGTCCATGGGGTAAGAAAATTTATGTCCTGGAATTCAAGGGTAATCAAAATGATGTTAAATACTTTTGCAGGACCAAGGGTTAAAAATGAACAGAATTATAGAATCCATCATACAGTGCTATGGTGTTACAACATCATTTTGTTATGTTAACACCAGCATGATCAGAAATCCCAATTTTTCTTTGTAGATCTCACATAAGGCTAGTCGATGAAACCTACAGGAGATTCACTGTTGCCAGTCAGACCTCCAGAGGTGTTGAGTATAAAGTGCATCTTGGTGGAGAAAACTACCCAACATGTGAATGTTTGGACTGGAAAAGGTCATTCATGGCATGCAAACACATGTTTGCTGTTATGAAACACTTCGATCAGTGGCAATGGCATTGTCTTCCCTTGCCCTACATTAACTCTCCTCTCTTGACTTTGGATTTGGTTGGACTCACAGTGTGCACCCCACAACAGAACATAGGAAATGAAGAAGACAGTGGTTTGTCTCAGCCTGATGTCAACAAAGGTGAAACAGCCATCCAAAATCGAAATTTCTGTGATCTACCAAAGCCCGGCTGTGCTCCAAGAACACTAGCAGCAAGATGCAGAGAAACTTTGAAGAAACTAGTTTCTCTGACATATCTTGTGACTGACCACAATGCTATGGATGCGCTTTTGGCAGAATTGGGGAGATGTTTGGCTCGCTTGGAGGAATTTTCACCGAAAGATGACAGTACCGGTATCACTTTGAATCCAAACACACCAAAAAAGAAGCAGCAAAAAGCAACTTCTTCAAAAAAGCGCTCATGGTTAAAGCTGCGAGGCCAGACAAAAAAAAATCGTTATGCCAAGAGAGTTGGACAAGTTGCTGGTGCCATGAAAAAACAACTGTACTGCAAGCAAATCAGCGCCGGACCACTATCACAAACAATAAGTTAGTAAATATAACGTATAATTGTTATGCTTCTGTAAATGAAGTAGGCTGGGGGCATTATTAAATGTTCATCCGTCTGTCTGTCCCCTCTAAATTGTATTATCAACTATAGTGCTAGAGCTCTGACTGGAGTCATTGAACAGGCTTCAAAGAAAATCACATACTCTTTGCTTTGTCAGATTTATGTGGTGTTTGCCATTTTCCTCATCAATATTCAGTGTATAGTATAGGCAATCTTGTATAATAAACTGGTCCCACAATTTTGACTGAAGGCCCCTGAAATATTGTAAGCTTGCTAAGCATACATGTTCTTTGAAGATTTGCACATCATATTTATGTGATAAAGTGTTCAGTTTTCTCAAAATTAACTATCATTTGGGAATTTTCCCGTCAAAAGATGAAAGGTAATCTGCTCAATATATTTCATGCAAGGAGTGCTATCAATTCACCAATCAGTCATTGGTTTGTAATGGCACAGCTAAATTCTCATCTAGAGTGGTCATTTTTTTTGTTCTTGGAACTGATGCAAAGGCATTCCTGTCTGAACGGATGTCATTATCAATCACTGTATGTCCGTTGTAAACTTGTAATTTGGGGACAATTCATAGGCCAAGTTCTTTCTGTCCCTCCCCTTAAACGTATACATTTTTGTGGAAGAGCCCTAAGCCTCTCCTCGTCACATAACCTCATATTCTGAACACTTGGACATATTAGTGACACACCCTTTTCTGCCAGGCAGTCGTCTGCACCCCCAAGAAATTAAGCCCTATCCTGAATGGGAAAGTTTTGCCAACCCTATTCACTGATATATATTTTAGGAGATTACACCATACTACACTACTGAAATGAGGCTTCCACTAGTCCTGAGGTGGAACCCAACCCCACCCTATATCTTCCAAATTAAACCTCTATCCCCTCTACCCCAACTTTTAAACTCTGAAAAACAGCTGTCTAAAAATGATGAGTTTTTTGCAATTTCGGATTGCTTTTTCAATCTGCCCATTCCATATAACTGAACATCTATCATTTCAGGTAAGGTTCCAATAAGGCATGGAAAACCAGCAATACGATACACCGATAAAAGTAACTTGATTCAAAGGTGTGTATGTCTTTTACGGGTTACCAGCTATATAGGCAACAGTATTACACGTGAATAATTAATGCAAAAATGCCAGTCACTGTATTTGTTTTCTCTTGTTATCTCCTGCCGGAGGCAGATTGATTTTAAATTTCGGTTGGTGCCGGTACTGCTTTTCACCGAGAAGTCATTACATATGGCTGCTGCCACCATCTTTGTTGTTGTTTAGACAATATCTTTCAATAGGATGAATTTGATGGCTCAACAGATTCTTTTCAAATTTGTTATATTTTTATGCATAGCTTGCCACCTAACAGCTTTAGATTGTGTTTTGTCAACATAGGTGGCACCACCTAACCTTGAGGCTACTAGTAACTTTGAATTTCGTTTCCAATAAATGAAATGAGAAAGATTGAGTGGATTCTTCGCATATTTAGAAATTGGATACATGTACCCAGGGGCCGAGATTGAGATACCAAATTTGGAGCAATTTCTAACGCTGTTGGGAAATAAAATACTTGAGATAAAACCAAATGAAGTGGATAAGCTGACAGTTCCATTAATAACTAACCTATGAAGATCATATATGAAAAATATGAAAATCTTGTATTTCACCTTTAACTAATTCATGATTTTTTCTAACAGTATATAAAATTAAACTTCAAAATCGAGGTTCATATTTAGACACTAGGAACAACTCATTACCAGTGGTGAGACACTAAAACTAATAACTACAAATATACTGACAACAGTATTGTCACAGCATTTGTGGTTTGATTTCTAAAACTTTATTGACTTATTTAGATGTTCCTGAAATGAATTTCATGTGTTTAAATTAAATGGTGGTTGCTACTGGTGCCTCGCTGTACTACTACTGTACAGTGAAACTTGGTTCAGTGAAATTTATTGACAATTATCATATTCAATCTGCACTGCATCTGTATGTAATAAAGTAATTTCTCTTGTAACATATCACATAGGTCCAGCAGAAACAGTGATAAAATCAGGAGGCAAAAGAGGATACTTGTCAACTCGGCAGCTAAACCTGTGACCGAAAACTGTAAAGGTGAATATGTAAATCCATATGTGTTTTTATCAGTATTTTCGTACTAGTGGATGATGGCACTTTTAATTACATGTACAGTAGGACAGTTGATTTTCTCGAGCCTGTAGCTTTAGCTGCGGAAAGCTCGATATAGGAATCTAAATGATTCATTGTCCTTGTATGGAAAAAGTATAGTAAAGCAAAAATGTTAAAAGTTTTGTCCTAGATATTTTTTTTCCTTTCACAGCTTCTCGGTATCGCTCTATGTCTCCTAAACTAAGGTGCTTACCTCATGCTACACTTATTCATCCCATTCACAACACCCAAACCTTGACTGACAGTGATGATTCAAAAACTCAGTACATCTTCCCAAATAAAGCTTTTTTCAATACTCAACACAGTCCTTCTTTTCTTGTACACCACTAACTATCTCATGTAACAATCCATACAGTGCTGAAAATTTTCAGTTCACTGTTCCACATGTTCAGACTGATATGTTTTTCGGGCGTATATTTTGAGTTCAGACTGTCAGAGCTCTTGTTCATCTTCTGCAACTTTGTTGTCCATCTGACAACTTTTGATTGTATTTGATCATTCTCAAATTTATGTTTTATATTGCTCAAAGTATAGGGCCAAATAAATTAAATTGAGACCTACTTGTATTTTATTTTCAGAGGATGGAAAGATGGTTGATTTTAAGTCCCATGCGTTGGGTGAAGAAGGGTCATCTGTACTGGAAAAGGTCAAAGGTAATATTTTCCATTTCTATAGGGGTATGACCCAAACAGAGTCAACCATTTTTCACTTGATGCACTGCTGGTGGTCTTATTAAAAGGTTGTTTTGTAAAGCAAAACAAATATAGTTGTGAATAGGCTGAGATTTATAAAACAGTTTCCAATAAATTCTCTTCTATTATTTGTTAAAGATACACAAGCTACAAATGTGTTAGAGATTGGATAATTTTCTCTGCTATTTTCACTTGACAATGAAGAAAATGTTTCTATTTGCCTCTGATTTTATGTTTATTACAGAAATGTATTTGATTATTGTATTCTCCAGCCATGGTTAAAGATATGAACAATGAAGAGTGGCAAGGCTTGAAAGATAAAGCTGTCGCAATTGGGCAAATTGAGATCCATGATCACAGTAGACGTGCCGCGGCTGCTCTCTCTCATCTGAATGATGACGAGGAGAGCAATTTGATAAAATTTATTTGTGAGAAATCTGGCCTGGGTCTTTCAGCAGTGAAGTTGATGAATCTCTTAGTGTCAAAACTAGGTAAGAAACTCACCATCAGAACTCAAATCAAATCTATGTGTAAGGTATTTCTGGTTCAAGCATCGACTGATTTGGGTGAAAATGGCAAAAATACTCTTAATTTCACAAAGAATAGGATCACTTTTTGCTCAACTCTGGAACATTCTGATACATGTGACCTGCAATTGTTCATATAATTTCCGTGTATTATCCATGCAGTTGTCAGTGGGCAGATAAAACTGAATCTTTACCTGGAGGATTTCGATCGCCAAGGAGCTGAAGCTATGAGAGCCTTGATTACTTCAATCACTCCTACTTGTGGTAATAATTTTATGATCATCTACATGCTACATAGGAATCCAAATACTATCAAATTTACAAATTAAGTGTTTTGGAAATATGACTCGATTCTAAGACTTTATTGACTTACTTTAATAGCAGTTGAACATGAACGAGTTATTGTCCAGTTTAATCAATCTTAATACATGCTAAGTTGTACATTATTTCAGGTGATAGTTTCCCAGATCTAATGGGCAAGCCTGATCTTCAATGTTCAAACTTCTTATCTTTTATTCAGCCATGTTTGAATGTAACCAGTTATATCAAGGGTCTTTGCCCAGAAACAAAAGATTCTCTTTTCAGTCTCTTTCTCTTAAATAATGTATTAAAGTGACCAATTTTACATTGAGCAGATAAGGAAGTTGTAACTGAAATACTCCGGGAAGCTAGGCGATAAATTTATCAAGTACAAGTATGTTTTAATATGATTCTCATATAGTGACACACCGATGATTTGCCCCTTGCCCCAATCTTTTTCTTTTACATTTTGACAAAATGGAAATTATGCTGTATCGATCTCAAACGATTGCACATTCCATTATTATTATGCGCCTTCAACTGGAATTGGCCTTGGAGTATTATCATCATGTACATCTGTCCATATCTCTTCCCAACCGTCTCTATATTGTGAGACATCCATGTAAGATTAACCAAAGTTATACCACACATACATTTGGTTATGAAACAGAAGCCTGTTGAAATTTGGTGAGATGGACTTATTTCGTCAAAGTAGTACATTTGTCACGAATTGCCTTTGAACCCTTTACATATTCTCACAGAATGATTAGGCAGTAAGCTAAATAACTTCATACCTCCGCATGTCCTGTAATATTTTACAAGATCTTTTGGTCAAAGTACACTTGCCTCTTAATTATGGGTGTTTGGGTTTAATAATAAGGACAATTTATATTGTCCCAAGCATGGTTCAACCTGGTCTTGGACAATAAAAGAGCCCATACAATATTTTCCTATTCAGACAAGGTCACTAGGTTAAGTACATCTGTTGTAAATTTTCTCGTTCCATTCATAGAAAAACAGTAGTGTTTATTAGACCCATACCTTTGGGGTAATGAGAAAAAATGGTCAGATTTTGATTCCACACATTTGTGTTTTGCAAAAACTAGTATCAAGTACCTTTTAAAGCTGATCTACATGTATTGATTTAAGTTTTACTTAAAACAAGAACCTATTGTAATGCTAAACTACATGTATGACAAGTGTTAACATTTACAGATCATGCAATGAAAAGAAAACGGCATGTTACATTCTCCAACCCACTGGTCTCAAAGAGCCAAACCCCAGAGTCATCAAGTAAGTGGTCACCATAAATTCTTCATATTGTAACATTCTAAACTGTTGGTGTGACACCCTCTGACTGCATTGAGATGAGAAGTAGTGTACATGTACAGTCTGTTTTTTCTTCCTGTGCTAATTGACTCGGCCTGCATACAAAAGAGATTGAAAATAATCCAATATATCTTATAGTAGAATGAAGTTAGATGCTCAATCACTTGACCAGAGCACTCTGATATAAAGTCTTTTTTATGACATCCTGACCCCACTCGGCTCCTTTAGTAATGGGCGATGGTGATTGGCTGCAGGCCATGCACACAAAATCTGCACATCACGTTTGAAGCCAGATGCAGTCAGAGGGTATATCTGACAGTAGGTGATGCATAGTGATGAATATGACCTTCAAATGAGTAGGTCAGTTTCATTCTGTGAAAGTAAGGTCAGATTTTGAAATGCACTCAATGTGTTTTTGCAAAATTTTAAGTTTGTCCCCTCCATGCTGTTTGAAACACGTGATTGGGCATGGTGTATCCCATTTGGATCACTGGCATATGCCATTCCTATCAAGGAACTGTGCCCTAATTTCAATAAGTTTTAAAAAGTTTTTTTTTTGTAGCTTGAGTAACAAACTGAACTCCACAAAACAACACATATGACTACCATTTTCATCTCGTCTTGTGCAGGAAAGGGGATATATTGTGAGTGGGGGAAGAGGATATCATTGTGTCACATCAGTGATTCCATCATATTTTTGTTGGTGGGCGATGTGGACCTCTGTGGTCTATTTAATGTAATTCTAAACTATGGTATTATGACAAGCATTAACATACTGTAATACAGGTCATCCAACATGTCCAATGAAGAGAAAGTCACATGTTGCATTCTCCACTCCACTGCCCCAGTGCCAAATACCAGATTTACCAAGTAAGTGGCCACCATATGGCTTGTGTATTATTGTTAAATAACCCATACATTTTTGAAGCACAAAAAAGCATCCTTGTGAGTTTTTCAAACAAGTTATATGTTAAACTAAATATCAGCCCAGAAATAATCTATATTCTTAGTTATTTCTCTGCTTGCATGGTGGATGCTACCAATGTCGCATGTATTTGTTCCTTGTCCCAGTGTAACCTTGCTGATATATAGTTGCTTTCATTCTTTTTCTTGATAGAGTCCATACCCATTGGTGGATTGCAGAATAAACCTGGACAGAATTTGTGTTTTGCAAATTCATTGCTACAATGCTTTCGTCTCACTGAAATACACAGAGTTTTGCTACTTCATGAATTCTGTGGTATGTATATTGTCACACTATAGTACATCATTTGTTCTCATATATTGTCTCAGATGCTAAACATTTCTACACCATTGTAGGTCTTCACAGATAAAGTTTCAGAATGTAAACATGAAAAATATCAATCATTTTGAAGCCATTCCAATGAAAAAAGTTTGTCTATATATACTAGCTCTGAATTCCTACATGATATATGATCAGTGAATGTTGAATTTGATACATCGGCTACATTGGTATAGCTTTCAACTAATATCTTGTTAAAATAACAGGAGAAAGAGACTGTTTTGTGTGTAGCCTGAAGACTTTGTTGAAGATGGGCCAATTTCAGCTGAAAGACTTTTTGAAGGCAGCAAAGGTATGAGTTGAAAAGCAATTCTATTAGCAAACTTGTAATCTTTAAAACAGTAAAGGTTTAGCTTGAACAGAAGTGTGGAGAAAAGCAAGGGGTGTTATCTACTCATGGGGGAGTGCCCAAACCAGCATGACCTCACACAAGAGAATAGAAGAGAAACTGTTATCCATAGTCTTTCCCTGTACCCATTTTTGTAGAGCCCATTAATAGAGATGTCAACAGTTCTGTCTGTTTTTGATTAACCCCTCTGTTTATCATGTAGCTTTGAAATCAGTCCTTCAACATACATTTGCCAGATTTTCACGTGTTTCTATCTTTGACCTTCTTATTGGATCATAAGGTTTTTGGCCTGGGTATAAAGGAGGACAAAAACAGGATGCTCATGAGTTTCTCCAACAGATGATGGCAGTCATACAAGAAAAATGCTTTACTATGTGAGTTATCATTATTTGATTGACATTCATTTCTCTCTGAAAGTCTATATTTATACATCTACCCTTCAAATCTTTTCATGGTCACTTCATTTATTGGTCAATAGCATACTTGATTATGTGAATACTTTTCAGTAGCAGTTTGAATACTTTCTCGCACGGACTTATGCAACCTGGATTCATTGATGAAAATGTGATGAAATATTTGAATCATTCAAAAATTCATTCTTCAACCAAACAATACTAGGAGAGATTAACAATTTACTTCAAATAGGAGACTATCTAGTCAAATAATCCTAATGTTCTGTGAGGTTACAGTTATCAGGTATAAGACATAAATATTTGATTGAACACAATATTCTCTATTCTTTCCTTTGGCATCAATGCCTATGAAATGATACTTTCGAGTGGAATGATACATTTTGAGCTAACAAATAGATATTTGAGGATCATCACTGTAGCATACTGGTGGCTGATATCATAGACCCATCAATTCAAAATATATTTTCTGATTTCTTAAGTGGAAATATCAAGATATAATCAGAGTTTTTGATTATAACAAATGACAATTGTGTTGTGCATTTTCATACCAAGTGCTAAATGTGGAAGTCAATAAGTCAAATTAATAATTGAATTTGAATCAAAGCATATCTTCTTTGAAATAATATATATCGAATGGCTGGAATAGGAGCACAAACTTTTCTTCTTCTCTATTTCACAGTGACCTCTCCCTAACTGCACTTAACATTTCCCAGGAGGAGTAGAATCTTTTCTATGGAGTTCAAGAAAGCTGTTGTAGGTTTATCTCAAGGCATAGTGCATTCAACTTGGATGCCTCCTACTTACTGTTAAAGCTCTAAAATCAATCTTAAATGTTTAAGTTGATATTCGAATCTGAAAAGTTTCCTACAAAATGTGGTCAAAATAACACCAATTTGACCATTTTGGAACAAGAAATTAAACAAATTTTTTTTGGAAACAATCTTTAGCTGCAGAGTGGAAGAGAATTGTGGTATTGAAATATTCATACTGGTAATCGTTGCAGATATATTGTAAAATTTTGAGTACAAGTTCGTTTATGTGAATGAGCTTTTGAGGAGAAGTCTCAACATTTTACTTCAGGAATTTTCACGAAAAAATATGCTCCATGAAATTTGGTGTTCCATTGAAATAATGCACTCAATGTTATAATTTGAGACGTGTGAACTTTGCGAAAAGTGACTGTAGGGCATTGCCATATAAAGACTTTAAGTGATGCTGTATGGGCTATGATGTTCTTGTTCCATGTGACATGACAGAGGTGACATCATTAGTTGAGCTACATGTTTTTCATCATGCCACTCTGCACTGTGACTTCCACTCAACTCGGATGTCATTCTCCCTCTCCGGATTAACCATATTGTTTCACAACTGAATACAATGCATTTGGCTAAAGAAAATGATTTTTATACACTTATGAAAATTCAGGCCTATGCTGCATTTCAGTCATTTCAATAATGGGGATCAGATACAGGATTCACCATTTTGTCTTAATCTTTGGGGCTGACCTTTAATATCGTCAACAGTACCGTATAAGATGATGAGCTTACTGAAAATGCAAAAAAGGTGACTTCATTATTAGCTCTTCCTGCAGATGTAATGGAACTATTACATAGTAGGTGGCTATGTACAACAAAAGTTAGGTATTAAGCATATAAGCATGACCTTACTCGAGAATGCTAGCTGGAACACATGGTAAATTCATTACTGATATTTGCTCTGATTTGCCTCTTTGGGTTCTTTTTTTTCAGTGTCCTGTCTGGAATGTGGGAAGAGATCAATGACATTTGAATTATTCACTGATATTAGCCTCCCCATCAATAAGGTAGAAATATTAGATATACAACAAACATTTTTGTGTACATGTATTACATTTATGTGCATATGGTTTGGAGAACTTGCCAATAATCATGCAGTGAAAAATTGAATTTAAACTTCAAAACTCGCATGGAAGATACTTATTACTTTGCAGACATGCACTGTCAAGTTTCTTTTTTACATGATGGTTCGATGACTTTGCACATGGCAACTTAATTTGTCAATCAATCATTTCTTCTCCGGACCATATCTCAGTTACTATTTGATGGATTTTCCGATACTTACATGGAAGATGCTGAATACCATACAGATGTGCACTAGGTTGTTAAACACATTTCACATATTTATTTTAGAAGTTCTGGCCCTCCATCCTGTAAGTCAATAACTTCGTCTTAGTCAATAATTTCCTCCTCTGTCTGTCTCTGATTTCTCATTGCCACCATATCTCAAGAATGACTGCCTAGGAATGATAGATACTTCATGTAGGCAGCTATTGTCTGAATCTTTGTGCAGCTGAAAAGGCTCAAGTCTAGACACACTGTTGTCCCCAGACTTGGCTATTGTATATGCATTCTCGTGATTCTCACATGAAGTACGAACACATAGAAGTTAGCCTATTGAAAATCAGTTCGATTGACCCATATTTTTTCCAGGTCACTAGGTCAAACTGTGTCAATTTATTGTGAATTGATTTTTCCCATCATATCTGAAGAATGACAATCAAACGTACTTCACATATGTATATGGTGCTGATATGGAAGGCTATAAAATCAGCGAGATTGACCTATTCTTTCCGAGTCACTGAATCAAATTTGTTCATTCATATCTGGCTGAGTCATTAACACCATATTTCAAGTATGATAAGGACTAGGCTTACTGAACTCACACTAGACACACATCAGGTCATGGTTACAGTGTGCTTGGGGTGTTGTCATAAGTTTTACATTTTAGCACAAATTTATCGGTGTTATAAGCCAACCACTGGCTATTTTATTTCCTTTTTTATGATTTTATTTCCACAACTGCTTTAATCCAGTCTCTGTTAGACTTTCTAAACATGAAGGTCACTATTATCGCCAGTAAGGCTACTAAGTTTGGTCCAGATTTGCGTGTTTTTCGCAAAGATTTAACAGATAGACATTGCACTATGGACGATCCAGATATTTTAGTATGGTGTATCGAGCTTTGTAAACTTATACACCATAACAGTTTATTCCATCTGAATCAGAGCCCTTCCTGGCTGTCAAACAAAATTGACCGTGTCCGGAAGTCTATCCATCCGACTGCAGTTAATGCGAATATTAGTCAAGAACTTGACAACATATTCGAGAAATGTTTATCCTCAGCTTCTAAAACAATTCATCAGCATTACAATAACGCTATTGATGCTCTTCTGAAGAAGCTATGTCAAACATTGCCAGATGGAGCTTCTCCTTGGCTCATTGAGTCCACTAAACGCTCTCTCTCCCGTAGACACAAAAAGATTAAGCCTGACCTGGTCGACAAGGTATTCGGGATGATTAACAACATAAGCCATTCGCATTCGAAAACTGATGAGAAAAATGTACCTCAGGCGGGGGTACCATCTTCGCCACCGCCTAACATACATTCTTCTTCTGGGCATTGGCCATCTCAGTCACCATCTTCGCACAATTCTGAAACACCCTCCATTCAAAACGATTCACCTTCCTCCAGAAATGAGCTTCGGCATTACCCGATTTCATTACGGAATTCTTTCTCGAATTTGGAGATTGAAGAATGTCCTGAGCTTCATGAGCATGCACAAATAGGTGCACGTGATGAGGACGTCCCCGATTGCGAATCTTTATCTGACTTTCCACTTTTACCAAATAGCTCTCAATCGTCACCCACATTCCCGTCTTCGGGTCATAATAAGAAACGACACAGGGAAAAGGATATTACCATTCATGATTGTGAAGCCAAAAAAGCTCGGACTGTTGCTTCCGACTTTTTTCAATCAGAAACAGTTTCTATGGAGAAACAAACTTCCCCGGATCAAGTCACGAATACATCCGTACCCGCTATCAGAGGGACTGGTCTCTCACGGTATGGTAAACTCCGGAATGAACTTCGTTCCATTCAACAACCTCATTTGGTCCTAGGGGACTCGAATCTCAATAGGATATCCATTTCGGAACCAGATTGGCATATTTTTGCCTTGCCAGGGTTCACGATTAAGAAACTAACTGATTTGTTACGTGGAGTTCACATGCCTAATATCAAACATATTGTTCTTAACATAGGCGTTAACGATCGAAGCAATAGCACACGCAATGTTAAACCACTGTTCTCCAACTTTAAAGATCAAATTAGAAAGTCCTTCCCTGAAGCTACATTCACTTTTAATCCCGTGGCCATGTCACACGGTTCTTCTACTGAACTGTCTCTTATTGATAGACTAAACGCACTCTTTTTCGAAGATACAGCGTTTAATTATTTTGACACCGACATCACTATTTTGTACAACACAGATGGCATCCATTGGATGCCCGATACAGCAAACCGGCTATTTCTAGCTTGGATCGCTCACATACGTGAACAGGAAAACTAGATAGGAATCTCGATATCAACTCTTTTAAAGCAGCTAGCACTGTGTACAACTTGTCAAAACTGACTCTCACGCAACCTGAAATTAGTTTATTAGAGAAAGGTTTATCGTTTGTCCCAACACCTATTTTAAATCAGTCGGGACAAATGCCACTCAATTTCAGCGACGTCGATTCTTTTTTTCGACGAATTGAACTCAAATATTTTTTCTTGGACAGAGAGGCGGAGTTTGACGGTACTAAAAAACTCCATTCGAAATCCAGTTGGAGACCAGCCGATCACCAGCTCTGTTCTGAAATTATTTCGTTCAAAAGGTCCGTTTCTGAGTTTTTGCATACACAACCATCCATGCATGCCAAAGATAATCTGTCTCAAGCCGAACGTATAGCTCTCAGTTCGTTATCACGGCTTGATGACGTGGTCATCAAACCTGCCGATAAAGGTGGGGCTACGGTGGTAATGGATAAAAACTCGTATGTACTTGAAGCCCTTAGACAGCTAAATGATGTGAATTATTATATTCCCATACAGAAATCCTTAGTGCCTGAAAACCAAAATATGATCAAGGAAATACTGACAGATATGCTCCTTGGGGACCATATTACTAAAAAAGATTATTCATATATGACTGATTCGAGTCAACACCGCCCTAGAGCATTCTATTTGCTACCAAAGATACACAAAGACATCTACTCGTGGCCCCAACCTCGAATGCCGAAAGGGAGACCGATTGTGTCTGACTCTGGAAGTGAATCAGCAAGAGTAGCGGAGTATCTAGACTTGTGTCTAAATCCTATCTCTCAACAACACGCCAGTTATCTCCGGGATACACCCCATTTCCTTGACATTTTATCATCCCATTCGTTCTCTTCCAATATTTTTCTCTTTACATTGGATGTTGAATCATTATACACCAATATTGACACTGACGATGGCCTCCAGATTATAGCTGATACATTAGCAAAAAATCCGTCTACCGGTCGGAACGATTCGTTGTTCATGAAGTTACTTGATATTTCTCTTAAACGCAATGATTTTGTATTCGACCACTCCAACTACCTTCAAATCAAAGGGACGGCCATGGGCAAGCGTTTTGCGCCCAGCTATGCTAATATATATATGGCCAGATGGGAGAATGAGGCTCTCTCAGAATGTCCTATTAAACCACTTCTTTGGAAGCGTTACATAGATGACATTTTTGGAATTTGGGGCGGTAGTATTGACGATTTTCATGTTTTCGTTGATATTTTGAACTCACAAAACCCCAATATCCGCTTACAGAGTAACCTGCAATTACATTCTCTTCCATTTCTTGATGTAATGGTATATAAAGGCAGCCGATTCAATTCCATGGGAATTTTAGATACTAAAGTTTATTTCAAACCCACAGACAGCCACCAGTTGCTGCATCGGAGTTCCTTTCATCCGCATTATACATTCCTGGGCATTGTTAAATCGCAGTTTTTGCGATTTTTGCGTATTTGTAATAATGTATGCGATTACCAGTTGGCTTGCTCTATTTTGATTCAGGCACTAAGAAACAGAGGCTATTCTGATCGTAAACTTCGGAAAATTAAAAGTGATGTTATTCAACTCTATCACAAGCCTATGTGTAAAAAAGCACCAAAAAGATCTTCACATTTGCCACTAATCATTCCATATTCGCCTTCTGCACATTCAACTATACATTTTATTGGAAATCTTTATGATAGATTGAATATGAAACTATCGGGCTTATTACCAGCCATTAAAACTGTATACAGTAGGCAAGCGAACCTTAGAGAGCATTTGGTACGCGCTCGTCTACGTTGATATTCGTGTAATACATGACCCTTATTGATTGAGTCATTTATTCACCGACCTAGACGCTTATTATTTTTTCTCTCTCTCTCTTTGACGACTGAGCTTATTTCGGGCCTAACACCTTCACTGCTTGGTGGACAGTTTAATTATCACAATACGCATGTGCAGCCCATAATTTTCAACCAATCAGAATTTAATAGAGGGCGCTGCAAAATAGTGGTCTTGTCATACGGGCTACTATTATTTCAACCAATCATATTGAATAGAGGGCGCTGCAAACTACTATGCAGAAATATCCGGGTACTTGATTTCAATCCCCTATATAACCAGTAGTTTTCGCTTCACAGCTCACATTTTAGCACAAATTTATCGGTGTTATAAGCCAACCACTGGCTATTTTATTTCCTTTTTTATGATTTTATTTCCACAACTGTACATGTGTTCATCTGTCTTTGTTTTCTGATTAGCATCATTCTCAAGAATGAATATGCATAGGTGCAACAAACTTATATCACACATGCATGTGGTCACAAAACAGAAGCCTCTCAAGAATCAACGAGATCGACCCAGATTTTGGGGTCATCAGGTCTGATTTGTCACCATTTAATTATGTGAAGAATTATTGCCTGTGAGCACCAAACTGGCATAGCACATGCATGTGCGTGATCTCGGAGCAAAAATCTATCGCAAAGGGAGATTGACCTATTTTGGGGAGTTCCTTTTGTCGCCTATTGCTTATTAATTACCATACATGCAACTCAAGAATTATTATGCCTACAACTGACCTTACACTGGACACATACTTAGGATTCAACCACAATTGGCAATGGAGTATTGTCATCATGTGTGTATGTATGTATGTCTATCATTACCACCATGTCTCAAGGATATACAGGAGTACAATGATACGTGATCTTGGTACAGAAAATAATAATTAGAATGACATTTTCTGATTCACTACTAGATGAAGCTGTCAAATTTGTCACCAATTGCTTGTTGCCATCAACTGATTGTTCTCCACCAAGGGCCCTATTTCACAACTGTGAGGTCATTTTGATGATTTGCAACAGATTCATAGTTCTTAATCCCATCAGTCAACACGTTTCCTTTCCAATCCATAACTCGCTTACGATTTGATGTACAACTTTGAAACTTACATGGAACATGCGTAGTGTCTTGCAGATGTACATCGTAGAGTTCTTTACCTCGTTCTAATCAATGGTACCACATTTATGGCACTACATTCTTGTACGAAGTTTTCAGGGTTAGTACTTTCAAAACCACTTACAACTTAATTGCCATTCGTATAGTACCTTGTGGATGTCCACTGTTATGTTTTATATCCAATGTGATGTTTTTTTCTCAAGAGTTGTCTTCTTTCCTCAACCTCAATACATGCTGCAGTTCTTGTCCAGGATGTATAGCTCTAAGACTATTTGGAAATTAAGTTGGTACATGTAGGAGTACCTCGGTGATGCCTAATTACCAATGTTCAAAATCCCTATCTTTTATACAAATGTTTGTATGCTGCCATAATGATTTTAGGGCTGGGAGTCGGTGCAAGGTGCTACATCATGTTTCCCAAAGATCAAAAACTGCATCAGATTTCCAATACTACACACAGCATGATCTAGTTTGAATATTCATTGATGCTGGTCAAATGAGGTACCTATCGAGGTGATCGAGGACAACAGAACATGTTGCGGATGTGAATTCTAATTTTCATGCAACGTATCTTAAAGAAATTGACATGTAGCAAAAAAAAAAGTTTGGATCGGCCAGAAAATCAGGGTCAGGCAGTGTTGATAAATTAACTATTAAGTTAATGTACTTTACTTAATGTCCCATTTACTATATGTTTTTGCGCACACTTCTTGCTAGAAAGTGCTGAATGTCTAAGTATTCTGTTACATCATTGGAATGTCCTAGCAGTATGAATAGCGACAGGCTCCTGGTACTTTTTTTTGTTATCCAACAGTCGGATTTTTTGCAAGTTTCATTAGAGAGCTATTTCTCGACAGACAAGGTTGAATTTCAGTGCTCAAGGTATGTTTTGGCTATGAGTGTACATCCAGTTTGGTATCAGTGTGAGTAAGTGTAATTTTTCGTCATTTTCAACAATTCTGGTATCAGAATACATAGTACATTGTTCATTGGTCCTGTAAAGATAGCTCAATTACTTGTTCAAACAGTTTCAAACTTTCATTTTAACAGAATCACATAAAAGGAGATTATGGATATTTGCAAATCCTATACATAGACTAAAACAGTATTATGTCAGAAAATAATATTCCCTTTAAGGATGTCCGCTGGTGGTAAATCAAAGTAATTAACTTTTTGAATAATGTGTGTTGTTGCATTCATAATTGTGTACTATGAGAAAAAAACAAAGAAAAAAATATAGGTTGGTGTGCATTTTTTAGCGGTAGGCAACGTTAAGTGGACTGAACCATGCTCAGTTTGATAACCCGGAAATCATAGGGAATAGTCCTAGTTTTGAAGCATATTCATGAAAAAATCATATAAATAGTATTTAACTTTTTCTTATATTCTAACTGTTTGCAGATAATCACAATGTCTATCAAAATTTAGCAAATTGGTTGGATGTTGGTGTGCAAAATTCTCGGCTAGAAGGCTTTTAAAGGAAACCCCATCTCTTAACCTAGGGAAGGGAGATAACTCAATGGAAAAAACAGGCAAAATGGCTGCCAAACTCAAAAACCATCAGCGGACATCCTTAAGAACAAAGCTTGAATTAAGGTAGGACTATTTCAAAGTCACCTCCAGAAATTGAGAATGGAGTATATGATGCCGCTTGCCTTAATCATTTGAGCAGTTGCAAGAACGGAAGGAAAGCAAACAAAATCTTGAGGCTACAACCTATCCCAAAGACAGTAATAATACAGCTGAACAGGTGAGTTCTGTTCTTTCAAATAGTAAGCTGGAATATAATGGGAATGGGAAGTCAAACCAATTTGGACTAAACATGATAAAGGTGTAGTGAAGTTTTTTAGAAAATGTGGTAATCCCTCTAATAATACAATCCCGTGATCAAAATTGGCTTTTCTAATATGATCGCTCTCTTAATCGTTGAAGTACATGTAGCAAAGAAATAATGGGACTATCTGCAAGATTTTGGACCAGTTTGTTAACTTGATTACACCCAGATGTTATGGTGGGAAACTTTCTGTGATTAGAGGTATTACCAAAATGTCATCTCTGTTTGTTAAATGACCTCCTACAGAATCCATTTTCAGATTAGCTGATGAGAACACAATACTGCGCGGCGCCGTGTGCATATTTGAGTAAATTCTCTAATAATTCAGTTGCAGGAAGTGAAATTTTCCACCATGAAATCAAATTTATTAGAACAGGAAGTTGACAAAATGGTCCAAATTTTGGACATAATCCAATTATGTCTTCATTATTTTAATGATTTTATGGAGCAAACAAATTTATTAGAATGACTTATAAAAATGAATTTAACATTTTTGCTGCAAGTAGTTATTCTTTCCATCTGTTACAGATTTACTGGCAGTCTTAGGAAGAATTGTATGAAGTTGACTCTGCCAGGAGACATTGAACTAGGGAACTTTGTTGCTACCAATTCTGAGGTACGTATAAGTAAATTTAAATGTGAAATGTTAAAAAAATGAGCCCGGGAACTCGGACAGTGACTGTGGATTTAGTGTTGAGAGATGTCATTTGCAACCTTTATTAATGAGCAACACAATATTCAATATCCAAGGATGGTTGATTTAGGCGGGTTTACTACACTTCATGATTCATAGAATAAAAATGACACTGCAGTAGACTGAGACAAAGAACCATGTGTGCTAAATATGCCTTAGTGATTTTAAAATGAACAAATACAATGTATTTTTCTTGTCCAGTTTATATTTCCAGGAAAGTGAAAAGTTACATATGAATTATTGAAAGTATAATAGTATGCTGTATTTTTAAAACTCAGTTGACTTGTATTACCATGGAAATGAGTGATACTTAGGGGGGAAACTCTAACGGAAAATTAAACTTCTGGTGGAGAGTTATGTTGTTGCCATATTTCTTCTGAAAATTTTAAATTTATTTCATTAAGATATTCCTACTGGCTGCTGAGATATTGTACTTCCCCTTTTAATGGATGTGGCAATGGTACTGACTGGTTGGTTCACTGTACAGTACCAGTATTCTCACATTATGTAAATGTACAGCTCTGTATATACATTCATAATTGCCAATTTCCTTCTTCTAGTATCAAGAACACAAGGCCAAACTTTTTGGGGTAGTAGTCCACAGGGGTAATACTTGTAAAAGTGGCCACTATTATGCTTTTGTGAAGTTTGGAGTGCAGTGGTACAAAATGGATGATCTGAAAGTGAGCATTAATAATGAAAATAGAAAAACATAAAACTGAGCATTTTGGGAGAAAAAGGTATCCACTTTTATTTGATATTTGAGCACAGCTATTACCACTCACATGGATTTGTCAAGTTATGAAAGTTAACAGTTCTCTAGTCTCTGATCCATAATGCATCAACCAAATTACTTTGGGAAAATTTTCACATGTAGATTTCATGATGAAATGAATGTCTTAACATCAAAATCTGATAAATAAGTGGGTAGGTTGTTTCCTAAAATGATGATAATAATCATGACTCAAGTTTGAAACACATTAATGCTTATGGGTACATTACTTTGTTTGCTTGTTCTACTCAGGTGTATTATCTCATTTATTGCAGGTTACCCTTGTCACAATGGATGATGTACTGAACTGTGAGAATGACCAACCATATATCCTGTTCTACAGCACTGACTAGGCAACTGCTACATGTCATTAAGCTACCAGCAGGATTTTCTTTGATATGATAGGACTGTTTTGCACATATCACTGTCTTTCTGACAACCACATCCCTTTATATTCACACCATCCATTTTAGTACATTTGATTACCATGATACTGATTCAAAACAGTATGGTACATACAGTACATATATTTCATGCCATTCGATTGAATGAACAAGTGTCAACTTAAAGACTTCAGTGTGGATCAGGTCCGAGAAGGTCTGGCAATGTAGCAACCAATTGAAATGCATGTGGGTTTATTAGCAGGTGCAGGATCTATAGAATCAGATTTTCTCCTGCAGGCTCATGGTCACATCAATTTTGATAGTCTGCTTACGCTCATTTGGTGGTGAAAATAGTATTTATATATCGGCCATGGCTTATTGTGTTTTATTGTATTTTGTCTGGTGAAAATTCTTCAAATGTTTTTCAAATCTGTTAGAAATCTACATGACAAACCTGGTGTTCCACAAAAATTCAGGACCAGTCTCTATACCTGGCTCAGCCCTGAACTTGGGAGACAGCATTGGGTGGACAGGTATCACTGCACATGTGGATTTTGTGGTGTTCCACACTGTATTAGGAGAAATGCTTGTGTTAACCACCATTGCCACTCCTTCATCAGTCCTACACATTGTGTGTTCAGGGAGGGGGTATGTTGTGTGTAGCATTGTATATTTGGGTGCTTCACACAACAGGGAATGCTACAGAGGCACTGGGGTTATCCGTTTTTGAATCAATGCAGGTCTCTATAAAAAGATAGAAATGAGGGTACAATGAATAGAAATGGTTTGGGAACAGTATACAATGTGATGATACTGTGTGTAGAAACTGTGTGTAGAAATGAGGGTACTGTATAGAAATGTTGGTATTCTTTGTATAAATTTATAGAAATGAGGGTAGTGTGTAGAAAATGAGGGTAGTGTGTAGAAAATGAGGGTACTGTATAGAAATTTATAGAAATGAGGGTACTGTGTGTAGAAATGAGGGTACACTGAACAGAAATGGTTTTGGGAACAGTATACGATGTGATACTGTGTGTAGAAATGAGGGTACTGTATAGAAATGAGGGTACTGTGTGTAGAAATGAGGGTACTGTGTGTAGAAATGAGGATACTGTATAGAAATGTGGGTACTGTGTGTAGAGATGAGGGTACTGTATAGAAATGTTGGTACTGTTTGTAGAAATTTATAGAAATGAGGGTAGTGTGTAGAAAATGAGGGTACTGTTTAGAGATGTTGGTGTTGTGTGTAGAAATTTATAGAAATGAGGGTACTGTGTGTAGAAATGATGGTACTGCATAGAAATGAGGGTATACGGGTACTGTATAGAAATACTGTGTGTAGAAATGAGGGTATACGGGTACTGTATAGGAATGAGGGTACTGTGTGTTGAAATGAGGGTATTGTAGAAATGACGATACTGACTGTATGTGGAAATGAGGGTACTGACTGTAGAAATGAGGATACTGACTACGTAGAAATGAGATTACTGTGTGTAGAAATGATACTATGTAAAAATGAGGGTACTGTGTGTAGAAATGAGGGTACTGTATACAAATGAGGGTACTGTGTGTAGAAATGATACTGACTGTATGTAGAAATGAGGGTACTGTATAGAAATGAGGGTACTGTGTGTTGAAATGAGGGTACTTTGTAGAAATGAGGATACTAATGTATGTGGAAATGGGGCAGAATAACCAGGTGTTTTCATTGTTTCAGATCGATGAGGGTACTGTGTAGATATGAGGGTACTGTATAGAGATTGGGGTACTGTGTGTAGAAATGAGGGTACTGTGTGTTGAAATGACGGTACTGACTATATGTAGAAATGAGGGTACTGTAAAGAAATGAGGGTACTGTGTTGAAATGAGGGTACTGTATAGAACTGAGGGTACTGTGTGTTGAAATGAGGGTACTGTCATGACTATAGAAATGAGGGTACTGTGTGTTAAAATGAGGGTACTGTGTAGAAATGAGGATATTGACTGTATGTAGAAATGAGGGTACTGTGAATGGTGTGGTGTGCAGAAATGAGGGTACTGTGTGTAGAAATAAGGGTACTGTATAGACATGTTGGTAGTGTGTAGAATTGAGGGTTGCAGGCCATTCATGAAAAAAGGTTGTGTTTCAGGTAACCCTACCTGCCCAACATAATTGATCAGTTTTGGAGTAGGCTTTATTTAACTTTTTCTGTATTTCCGATCCTCAAAGGTTCTACCAAATAGTCCCCACGCCTCATACCTTTTATACGCCCGCTGAAAAAGCGGACGTGTTATGGGATGGCGCTGTCCGTCCGTTGGGTGAGTTCAGGTTCATGTTGCTTCAAAGCATTTTGCTGAGAAGCAACAGGAGCTTGATAATGTGATGTCTAGCACTCTAATATCACTTGTCTTTATTGCACCATGTAAGCGTCCTGTCTGTGTCTTGGGTGCTGTCTTCAGTGTTTTATAGGGTGGATGGAGGGTGACTGGTTCCATGCTGCTTCAAAGATTTATTTTGTTGTGTTCTTTACACAGCTTCTCTGTATATTTTAATGCAAAGTGTGCAGGGGGTATTTGGTAGAACCTGTAACAGTTAACTTTTCTGAGTTGTATTCCAGTACATGAATGTATGATACAGTATACAAGAAAATACAGCTACACTTGATAAATCTGGTAAAAAAAAGAAATAAAATCTTCCTTTTTGAAAAAAAAGAAAATTAAAGAAATAATAATAATAATTCCCTATTGACTACCTACCCACCATTTGATGGAAGTCGTTATATAAAACCCAAATTATTATGAGTGGACATACTGTGTACAGAAATTAGAGTGCTGTGTATAGAATTGAGGGTACTGTGGACCTGTCATAGGGTCATGCTCATTCTTGAGATTGGTTGGTTAATACATGTATAAAAACCTTGAAAACACAGATGCATAAATGATCAATCAATAAACTGGGTAAACTGTATATTTGTATGAACTGTAGTTATGCCATAATCGAGATAGAACAGTACTTACTGCCCAGAACCTATAATTTATGGTGCAGCATGTTATATTTATGCATGTGAAGCATCAACATTGTGCACTAGATGAATTTCAACATTTTTATTTGTAAGAGAAATATTCAATTCTGACACATATAAAATTCTACATGAATATACTCAGTTGGACAGCAGTGGTGAGATGAACTTTGTGATATGTGTGAGAAGTATTAGTATGATAAAGTGAAAAATTTTAATCATGAGGTTTGCACTTAGAACTGTTTGCCAGTAACAGAGAATTGCTAGTTTATAGCTTCCAAGAACGGCTTAGCCAATCTTTGTAGTCACTGCGATATGGCTACGGTTTTACCTGTATCAGCATTGCTGCTGATGTAGATGCATATTGTATAACATTTTTTTTTTTTTTTACTCGGGGAAATATCCCTCAACAACATTTTGACAGTTTACTTTCTCAAATGAATATTTTTGTGTAAAAAAAAATATAGGATGAAATTTGCCAAAATATAGGAGAATAAAGGAATTTTCACTACTACATTGTACTATCCAACTTACTTAGTATTTTCTGATGTTTA
The DNA here is from genome assembly GCA_036873755.1 of Hanleya hanleyi. NCBI lineage: Eukaryota > Metazoa > Mollusca > Polyplacophora > Lepidopleurida > Hanleyidae > Hanleya > Hanleya hanleyi. The sequence continues at coordinate 39,844 of JAVTVY010014381.1, forward strand.
ATCAAATTATTTCCAATGAATGCGGTGATAGTGGAGGAGACCCCTTCTGTCACTTATTGGTTAACTGTTTTCATATTTAAGAGTGAAGCCAGGCAAATATTTTTCTCTGAAATGTTTTTCCTCATGCCAATTTGACTCATTTCAGAGCATTGGTGAAAGTTTTTACGGGCTCTCAAATAAACATTTAATGTTAAAGAAGTCACATAAATGTGTCAACATATTGCATGTTTTATTAAATAGTGTTGTTCATCCATGAATATAGGAAATGTTACATACATCGTATGTGTTAAATGCTAATTGTTACTTTTCTTTGTCATTTCTGTCAGATATAATATAAGGTGGTGCCACCAGTGGGTCAAGTTAACATTTTGTTAAAAATCAACAGATTCAGTTTTCTATATCCAATGTCAAGGGATATTGCCTCAAGATCTTGGTTTGGATTGTGTTGGTCTGGCCTATCTGCCTATACGTGGTGTGGGCTCAGATAAAATTGTATTTCTGGACAGTAACTGTTGAAGATCTGAAATGGATTCTTTCCAAATTCGGTATGTGGGTACCTTCCCTCAAGTGATGTTTTGGGGATATTTTTTGTGCTGATTCGCCTACAGGTGGTACCACCTGGGGGCCATGTTAAAATTGCTTTCCTTATGCATTTTTACTCTCTTAACAAATAATTACTGTTTCCTTTGCAAAAGGGATGCCTCCTCAATCGTATTCAATCGACTGTAGATCTAGTTTAATACATAGTTACCATATGAATGGTTAAAAATCTGCCCAATGCTAAGATGTAGACTGGAGAAGAAGAGTACGAACTGCAAATGTACACTGGGGATTCAAACTGGTCGCCTATCGGGTCGCCGATGCCCTCCTAATAGGAATTAAGGTGGACTCGCCACTGTTTCCATTGTGCATGCTGTGTAACGTTCAGGGCCGTAGCCAGGATTTACTGAGGGGTGGTTCGCCTTCACTCCAAAAGGGCACATCAGGGGGTTCGCTGTATGGGAAAAGGAGCAAATAGGGGGTTCGCTTAGTGTTTGAAAAGGGCATTTATATGAGAAAAATATATAAAATTTCCGAAGGGGGGGGGGTTCGCCCGAACCCAGAAAAAAACCCTTGGCTACGGGCCTGACGTTGCCCTTTGTTGTCCAATCCTGCATGTCGATACTGAATCAATCTGATATAGGAATAAATAGAGTAACTGCCATAACAAACTGATTTCTGAGAATTAAATTGTAAACATAATTTATCGTAAAATTTGTTTTTATTGGACAACTTGTCTTGTGTTTTTGTTCAGTTCAGTTTTTATTCAGTTGTGAATATGTGATTTACATATAAATTTCAAATACAATCAAGTTTTCGAACTGTGGGAATCGCGTATTACGAATACAACATGAATGTTAAGATAAAAGTTTACCCCGTGACCCATCACAACTTTTTCAGTAGTGATTCTCCCACATTACGTGTTTTATGTATACAATAAAAACATGGTGATCAACTGTTTTTATGACAGGACTTTAACATCCATACCCCCCATTATCTTCGAAGATCTCTGACATCAATTGTTTTCCCTCGCCAGCCTCTTTTATGTAGGAGGTGGAAAATGATGTTGCGCTGTTCGACCATGACATCACAATAAACCACCTTAAGGGAGTAGAGGACGTTCATTTCTAGAGGTTGAATTTTTTTTTAAATTTCAGGATTTTTTCACCCGGTTAGGAGAAGATGATCCATGAAAAAAAAATATGGGGTCACCATACTCGTTAAAAAAATATGGCAGCCAAATGCATGTATACCACTTAAAAGCCATAACACTGAATACATAGGAAAATTTGATTTTTTTCTTCTTAGATGTTCAATAAATCATACTTCCCAAGGTCAAATTTTTCCCATTTTGCTATATAATACTAAACACATATAGTGCTTGTTAAATATGTAATAAAAACAGGGGGACACCATACTTTCTTAGAAAATATTAGCGGTATAACAGATAAACGGAGCCTTTTCAGTCCTATTTCCAGGAGGGGGTGGGGGTGGGGAATCGGGGTGGGTGTGGAGAATATTATTGAAGATCAATTTATTAGTCATTCAGAAGTTTGTTTCAGTTGAAACTGAATAAGAGTGAATTTGGGGGGTATTCCGGAGGAATAATTTTTAATCTATGGAGCACTTTGCACCCTTCAACCGTTGAATTTAAAATGCCAATTTTTTGGTCCATCCCATCACACTATCGAACCACCAGTAAAACGCATAAATGGTTGTGTTGTGTCTTTTCTTGATTTTTATTCCATTATGATATGTCTGGGTACTTTTGTTAGGAAATTCAGCTTGTTTTGAAAAATTTGACAAATGACCATGTTGTAGCCCCATAAGAGCAGGGAAATGAACGTCCTCTACTCCCTTAAGGATGTCCGCTGGATTTTTTTAGGCTTTGGCAGCCATTTTGCCTGTCTTTCCTATTGGGTTATCTCCCTTTCCTAGGTTACGAGGTGGGAATTTCCTTCAAAAGCCTACTAGCCGAGAATTTTACACAGCAACATTCATCCAATTTGATAAATTTTGATACACATTGTGATTATCTGCAAACAATTAGAATATAAGAAAAAGTTAATACTATTTATATGAATTTTTCATGAACATGCTTCAAAACTAGGGCTATTCCTTATGATTTCTAGGTTATCAAATTGAGTACGGCATGGATCAGTTCACTTAATGTTGCCTACAGCTAAAAAATGCACACCAACCTATATTTTTTCTTTGTTTTTTTCTCATATTACACAATTATGAATGCAACAACACACATTCAAAAAGTTAATTCCCAGCGGAGATCCTTAAAATAGGTAAAATTTAAAGAAACTGACCTTTGACCTCAACATCAATAGAGCTATTCCCAAAAGATATCTTCAGTGCATTGAATAAATAGTTTTCAAATTATCGTGTTAATGGAAAAGTGTGATGCACACAGACAGTTCTATATTCCCCTATAGGTGTAGCCTACAGTGGGTTGAAAATGTTTTCATTAATGATTTCACATGCAGGAAATACATGGGCAAAATAAGGCGCAATAAAAACGGTTATCATTACCTGCTTGCCATGAAAGCGGGACGGGCGGGGGGATTTCATTGTTATTTATTTATTTTTTTCAGTTAAGCCCTGGACAAACCATTGGGCATTTATTCACTAAACGACCACGAGTTTGACATTGCTAATGTTATACCCACATGGTCCAGGGCTAACATAAAATAAAACAGATATATCAGTTCGCATTATTATACCTTGTAGTGAACTTGAAGGCACTAAGTGGAAGAAACAGGAGAGAAAGGAAGAACAATACAACCGATTTCTTTTAGTGACAGGAATAATATATAAACTAAGCAGTGACCATTCTGTTGCAATAGGTTGGTCAGACTCGAAAAGCGGTGCCATTAGCTGCCATATTTGGCGTTTCCACTGGGTGAGTCTTTGATCTGGGATATATATTTCTCAATCTTATAGTGGGCACGGAAGATGTTTAAGAGAGCTTGAAAATTAGGTCGTGTTCCAGAAAATTTATTTGTATATATATATATTTTCGTTAAAGTCAGGAGAGTATTACGGGCGCAAAATTTCTTATCCCACCCAAGAATAATGGTTACTGGCGTTATTGCTTCCACTATCCCAAGTTTTTCGTTCAGCCACCTTTGAAAGTCGGACCACAACGGCTTCACCCACGTGCACTGGGTGAATAGATGATATATAGTTTCTCTATCAACGTTACAATAATCACACAGATCGGAGTCTGAAATAGATATTAAATTCAGGAAGGAGTTAGTAACTGTAATCCTGTGAAGGATGCGGTATTGAAAATCGGTAAGTTTGGTATAAGTATAACAATGAACGTTACTACAGTAAATCTTGTCCCAGTCGATGTCTGTGAGGTTTAACTCATTCTCCCATTTAGTCTGGGCAGGGTATTGTATAGAGTAGTCTGTATTCAATATATCACAGTAACGTCTACACCCCTTCCTTTCACTTGCCAATATCTTCAACGGGAGTTGCTATTTTTATGTCTTTTTTTCAGTTGGGCACAAGGTATTCTTACGAAATATGCATTGAAACAAGCTGACTGGTGAACTTAAATTTGTATCACCATCTAGAGGTTTCCCTGGAAAACCCCAGTGTGGCTATGTACGGAAGGCCAGAAGGCTCCGCACCACACTCATAACTCGCTTGGCAAATACGAAAGTAACCAGTGATCGAGCGCTTTGGACAGAGAGGATATGGCTTAAACGATATTCGCCCCACCGTGGGTATACTTTTCTTCCAGATTAAATAAATGAACAAGTCAGATTGTAGGGTTTGTCGATGCTCTCTTTCTTTACTAAGTCTGTCACCAATAAATGATAATGTTTACATCTTTACAATTTCCATATATATATCCAAAAACCACCTACAGCAAGTCACCCCTCTAAAATAGGGTCATATGAAACCTTAATTAAATAGCCTGATCCGTAATATCAAAACTACTCCCTGACCTTGTCGGCATGCTGGGTGACAAAGCGGGCAAGTCATTTGGCTCACTCCAGGACCTAAACAAAGGGGGTGAAGGAAGAGGCCTAATTAACGTAGGCGTCGGGGTTACTAAAGGAATATTGGCCCCCAAAATGTCCTGTGAAGAGGTACTAGATGGAAAACATTCTACAGGATGATCGAAGGTTCCTGATGCATTCAAGGTAGGTGTTCTTAGATAAAAGACCGTTGTTTTTGTCAAAGAACATGTTCTGCAAGTAGACATCACAAATAATCTGGTTTTTATGGCATCACAGAATAAATATGGCTCAACTAGACAGTTGGTTCCCAAAAGCAAATTTTCCATCTCTTTCCCATATTATAGGGAGTCTCTAAACTATTTATATGAAGATGTCCATACTCACATAAACTTTTGCGAGAAAGCCCCACTTGTTCGTCTGGAATTTGGCTCTGTTATATCTTCAGTTGGCTTCCACAGAATCCTGTCACAAGAGTGTGCGTGGATTTGATTTTGATTGAAATTGTAGTTTAAGGGCCGCTTCCCATTCGGATTTTGCGGCCCATCAACTCAATGTTTTATTTGACTTTCGCGGTACATTACTTTGTTTATTGAATATCTTTTCCAGCGCTAAGTAAATAAATAAATAAATAAATAGGTAAATAATAAATAACAATGAGAGATTAGTAGGAGATATAAATAGAGGTAAATAAGAATCGCTATATGTACAAGTTCGTAAGTCTCTTTCTGTTTTTTTTTTGTAAGTTTTTCTGGTAATTGTGAGTTTACTGTAATCGCGTGTATGATTCCTTTGTCTTGGTACCCCTTTGTACACACAAAGCCGTCCAGAAAAAAACTGGGAGAACCATGGGCGACTTCAGGATTTTTCTGATCGACTTTTCTAGCGGCGCTCATGGGAACGGGTGGGTTCTTCCAGAAATCTGTGCCTGTAACAATTGCTTGGAGTGTGTATTTGGGGCACAGGACGGCAGGTCTACGTCCTATATTGCGTGAAAGTCAAAGGAACATATTCTGTGTTAAGGTGTCTGTTCGGTGTCGTCTATGGGGTAGCGTGTCGGTGTGGTCTAGGATGTGGTGTTCTGTTTCTGGACGTTTCTTGTTGTGCGGCGATGTTGGCATTCTTGTGATTGTCATCCGTCTTCTGTTTTTACTCTTGTCCACCATGGTGCTGTTTTATAATATTTGTCGTCATCGGTGTTCTGTTTTAATGCTGGTCTTCCTCGTCTGTGTTCTTCAGTGTTCTGTGCCTGTATTACAAAGAATAGAAGAGTTTGTAGTTTTTTGTTTTCTGGTGTTATATTTTGCCACCGACTGGCACTATCGTGATCTAAGTCACACAATAACAATAACTAATTAGGTACTAAATATTATAAGTAACAATATTATTATAATTAAGGCCAAATGTGAATGCTTGATATAACCTCCAGTCTTCTGCCCCTGCTAGAAAACCGGACGGTTAACATTCGTTAACGAGGGTTGGAGGTAAGGGAACACAATTGAAGAAATTAGTATTCATTTTTGTGAGTGACATTATTCGTGTGCGTGGTTGTTTCTTGGATGTGTGCTACTGATTTATGTCCTTGATTGTTGAATTGGTAGCGGCCTTTAGGTTTTAGAGACGAATGTGGTTACCGGCCCACACGGAACATGGTATCTCCGGTGCCCACGTTGCCTATATTTTATTCCAAAAGAGACATTTTGGCCAATATTGTCGCAGGGATGTTGATTGGTCTTGGCCTCCGATTTTTGAGACTAATGTGGCAACCGGCCCACACGGAACATGGTATCTCCGGTGCCCACATTGCCTATATTTTATTCCAAAAGATAAATTTTGGCCAATGCTGACATAGTTAGTGATGCGCATGCACGGGGGTAGTGTTAGATACTGGAATAATAGCCAGCAGTTTTGATAAAATTTATTAAGGACTTGAATACCTGTTTTCTAATGGGGGGCTTAGGGTTTAATAACGCTGGTAATGTTAAGGGAGTGTTGAGTTTTTTTAATTCGTTTCTAAGTGCCTCGCGTTGTGGGTAGTGTTTTGGGCATTCAAGTAGGACATGTTCTATTGTTTCTTCTACATTGTTGCATGCGGTACAGAGTGGTGAGGTGTTTTTCAGAAGCATGGACAGATGTGATTTAAGTCCGGTTTTGCCTAGTCTTAATCTTGTGATGATGCGGTCGTCACGTTTGCTCACTCTAAGCTCAGAAGGTGTAAAAAAGGTGCAAAAAAGGTGTAAATCAAACGTTTACACCTTCTAGGTTCATGTTTACACCCTTAGGAGGTGTAAATAAGGTGTAGAAAAGGTGCAAATGTATGAAGATTGATTCCAACCCTGATTTTACACCCGTAAAGGTGTAAATTTATTAAAAGGTGTTTAAAAGGTGTAAATACTTAATTTTTCATACACATTTGGAACTTAATTTCTGTGTTGAGGAAATGTAATTCCTTGTCATGCTTACGGTAAACCATCAAAATTTTCAAGCACTCCAACTTTCTACACAAAATTAAATCAATGGATCTAACAATTTGACCAGTCTCTCTAACATTTGAGCAAAAAATCCAACGGAAATATTATAATAAAAACCGAGCTGCAGACCATAAGATTCAATCCCCCAGTCGGTTTTACGAGGGAGTGAAAATTGAACAGCCGCTCTAGTGTTCTCACTCAAGGTTGAGCCCAAGACTACAGGGCGGGGGGGAGGGGAGGGGCGTTCTGGGATTTTGAATATCAACATTATAGTAAATATTATGTATCATGCAGAGTCGACAAAAGCACGTTGTTTGTCGACCAATGTAAGAAGTTATCAGATCGATATCTACAGTGCTGATAACTGCTTAGCTATCAGATAAAGAGATTTTCAACTTCATTTCAATGAGGGATTTGCACAATAAGCAGTGAATACAACGGAAACTGCTTTGATTGATCCACTGAGACAGGAAGGTGTGAAATGGACTAAACGGCTCGAAGTGATAAACATGACAGCTTGTTGTGCATGTTACCCACTAACAATTGTGCGATTATCGTCACAAATTATTACTTGATAAAGTAATGGTTACCATCCTGTCCGGAAACGACCCCTTTTAACACACCATAATCATAATCCGCGGCCTGCCTTTATCTCATATCTCTTTGACGCTGACGCAAGGTTTTGGTTAAACTATACATATCGGTGATCGGATTCTATTGCTCAATTAGTTTTTGAGTTTATTCTGCAAATGCCTAACAATATATGCATCGCTTCTATTGTTCATGAATTTGTAAATAAGCATGGGTTCGCTTCCCATGCTGTCCACCATTTCCAATATAAGCCGACGCGATATTACTTCAAAACAAACTTCCATTACGATAAATTGCGCACAGCCGTTTTTTCACGTCGCTCGTTCTATGCATCAAGTGGACTTTTTGCGAGATGGCTACTTGCCTGCTGTTGATCGGGAGAACCGAAAGAAAATCGCTTTACCTTTTGCAACTCCCAGCCTGTCGGACCTTAAAGATCACATTTCACAGAATGCTACCTTAGGTGATCTAATTGGCATTAACGACGTAACCTTACAGGTAAATATGCCATTTTAAAAAATATTTGTACAATATAATTGCCCCTGTGAACCCAGGTCGGGGCAGGGAGATACATGTAAACAGGTGTGTATTTAGAGGGTGAAGAAAATGTTACATCTTACAGACAATTTATACCGGAGAATATATTTTTTATATTGTCGGAATCGGTGATCGAAACATAGTTTCAACTGTGCTAAAATTGTGACTCGATTGAGTATTTTCTTTTGCTCACGGTATTTTATTCAACTTCTGCCAACAGAACAGAACAAGCTCGAAACTTTGTCGAATTAACTAACATACATGAGAAAAAATACGGTGCTATGATAACATACACTTTTGCAAAATTTGATTAATATTATAATCTGCTCAGACAGATTGTTTGACTCAATCAACTTAGTGACGCTTAAAAATATAGAAATTCTATTTAAATGTCATCAAGAGAAGGCCCCAAAATGAGATAGAAACGAGTCAGAACTGGTTGGCCTGGTGCCCCGATTATGTAGGTGCTTGTTACCTATACCATTGTGTTCGGGAACCAGGTTATAAATGATACTAGTCAATGCGCATGCGTACAAGGATCACGTGGGAGAAAATGGAGGGCGGTTTGATTTTCTTCCGGAAAGGTTTATTTCAAACTTTGCGAAATCGTGTCGATTTAGCCCACTATAGTCGCACATATTTGTTAGTATTATCTTCATTAGATAGGAGTGCAACTACCTCGAACATGTCACTGTTGAAAATGTGCTTCAAAATGCTCAGCTCACATAAAAAGTGGGACTGGGAGTTCATTGCCTGAATGCGAATCCAATATGGCGGCATAAATTTGTTCAGTGATAGCTTTGCTCAGTTTAATGCAGTATACTTTTAGTGAATTTTAGTACACAGTGTAATAGGAATAGTTAATAACGCCCAGTGGAACACTTGGATCACCATGGAACGATATGCTTGGGATATTTTGAGGTACTATTTACACATATAATTTTATTAATATGAAACCAGAACTATATGTATATGATGTTTAAAACAACAGGCTTCAAAACCTTACCGCTATATATACGGACCTGACCAGACCGGTACTCCCTGGGACGGCCCTGGTGGGACTTCTATACATAATACGAGGGATAATAGCGCTCATGTCATCACACAGTCTGATATCTGACCCGCGGGGCCGATTTGTCGGGGCCAGATGAGATAATAGCGAAACGTAAGCTTGGATATTTTTCGGAAATGCCTCTGGGAGTTCGGTAGCTCTGCCTCTCGGATCATGAGCTTTGATATCCCATGAACAGCTGAAGAAATCCCGGGAAGACAACTCCTTTACTGTTACGGGCAAGGCTTGTGTTTTGTTATTAACTATTGATTTTTACGGACGTTTAGGGAAAATACAATACAGTAATACAGTCGGCACTGGACAGACAGCGCATATCAGACGAATGATTTAATGAAGTTACTGACGTGAAATAGAGTTCAATCTTTTAGAAATATTATGGATGTATTATGTATGTATTATTGTGTCCTCCAATATTTTGGGAAAAGGTCTAGAACCATCGCAAAAAGAATGTGAATATTACTTCACTTGTCCGTTTTTTATTTAATTGTTCACTCGCGAACAGTCTCCATCTGGGTCTAACTACGGGGAGTATTTATTAACACCGCCGAAATAACCGGACCCTGGCGAGGCTAGACGACCGACCGTGCGCCTTTATAATCCGATTAGCCTAATTCAGTCCACCGTTTACAGCAGGCATAATATATAGCGGTCTGACCAGCGCCGTTCCCCTGAGGTCCGGACCTCCACAGGACGGGTAAGCTGTTGAATACATATCGGATATCGTTTAAAAAGAGCTAGGCTGGACTGGAGAATCGGTTTTTGTAGGTTCTCTTCGCCCCCTACGACTTCGTTTCATGGGTATATGACGGCTTAGTTTCGTGGGTATATGACACAGATTGACTGATAGATTGTTTGCGGCACTTACTTAAATGTGATTTATTTATTTTCCAGTTGTATGATGCTGATTTTGAAGAGTTCGTGGACCTTGAGGACCAGGATGAGATACCCGATAAGTCCATGCAAAATCAAGATATTACAGCATACGACAACAGACGGAGCATTTCACAATGTTTCAGAGCATACTGATAAGGTATCAATGATTCGTGTTCTCCTGTGATGTCTACCCCGTCTTTGATATTCCATATCAGGGATCGAAATATTCAAAATAATTTACCTGTCATATGAGACAGGTGACCAAAATGAGTACCTATCACCTTTAAGAATTACCTGAACATGTAATCGTTGAAATTGTCACATACATGTAACTCGAGATTAATGACAAATTTAGATATTGCAAAACACTAATAAATTAATGACACCTTGTTTACTTGCACTTATTAGCAGGTGTGTTGAATGAATTTTGTTGAAGATATATTTTGAACACCAAACACAAAATTATTGTCTACCTGTCAATAGAGACAGGTACTTTATTTCTCTACCTGTCTCTTTCAAAAATTACCTGTCTTAGACAGGCAGACAGGTGTAAATTTCGACCCCTGCATATGATACCCAATGTATTCGCACCACAAAGCAGTGTTTGGAAGTGAATCACTGTTATTCACTGTTAATCTGACCGGAACCTTTGCTCATTTTATTAAGTCTTATAATTATTATTCACTTCTGGTTTTGTAGCTACACTGTGATCAATCGTTCAATGAATATGTGGATACATGTATATTTGACTTACCCTGTTTCTATGCAGACTGCGCAGGATATAGCCAGTTACTTATGTGCGTCCTTAAACCGCAGTTGAAAAATTTATATTTTTCCCCATTTCAGGAAAGCACAGACACTGGTCCAAGTGACACTGTGGAAATGCATTCTCAACTTGAACAATCAACTGTGTAAGTCAACTTTCATACAGCCTGATTACCGTAGTTTTGTTTCTTTTCCAAAGAATGTAAACTTGATTCAGTTACATGGGCTGGGCTCGACTACTGTGTTGGGATTGACATTTCAAAACAAAAATTTACTCTTTGTTTCTGTGTATATTTCCAATTAATAACAACCCTTGATGTTTTGAAGATTGATACTTTAGGCTAACAGTGATCATTACTTTGAATGTATGTTCACCCTGTTGGTCCTGGCCACCAACCAAGACTTGTGAGCGCAGTGGTAAAGCATGAAATCAAATTAAGCTAAGCTATCCAGCTTCAATATCCACTAAGTATGAATATAATATTGGTCTGAATTCAGTGAAGAGGGCAATTGGCTCATACATGTAAAGGTACATTGTAGCAAGGGGAGGTAATTTGACAGCATTCCTCACTCTTACAATACAAAAGATGTTAAGATTGGGTATTGGGTTATCTCCTTTTGATTGCACCGCACTCTGATTATCTGCTGGATCATCTTCACACGTCCAGGTAAATCGTAAATCCTCGCAGAGGGTTTATCTGGACTTTTTGGGTGATTCGAATGAGTTCTTGAGTCGATGCCTCTATTATACAATCTCGTACATTTCATCCACCGCGCTTGTTTTGAATTAGCATGTCGGTATCTCCAGCCTGCGGTTTTTGCTTTGACTTCCGATGTCGATTTCCGCTTGACATCAAAGCAGTTGGGCCCGCGATGAAATTGAAACCTGTCTCATCTGATATCTCGCAGCGGATTGGCCTAATCAACCAGCTTAACGCGTTCACTGACTGGATTGATTCAGGGGAAATCCCTTCATCTATTTATATCCAGAACTCGTATGGGTAACTAACCAAGCCAGTGTAACGATCCCAATAGACCGATCGATACACTGGCTCGCGAGGATGCTACTGGATATGACTGTCTCACAAGCGGGAGGTTGTGGGTTCAAACCCTGCCAGGGTCATACCAAAAACAATGGTAATTCTTCCTCTCTTGACGCTCAGCATTAAGAGTTCTGGTTGCCCCCCCCCCCCATGTGACTGGGTGGAGTATCCTGATCATGCCTGCCTATGGTATGATGCGTCATTTGCTGTACTGTCGTGATATGACTGAAAAATGTTGGATGTTACATGCCACTGCTTGACACACCCACTTGCTGTTGATTCCTTAGTACTGCATGGAAATATAATGATTATCTAATTATTAAAGCTATTCCTGGTTAAAAAAAACTTTTTGGATGATGATACACAAATTCATAAAGAGCCTCTTAATAACTTAAAAAACTGAATGGGTTTCTAACAACATAATACTAATTGGATTTGTTTTCTTCTGTTTCCAGTTCTTAAGAGACTTTGACACACTTGTGGGGAAGGACATTGATAAAGAGTTCCTTGGAAGCAAGAAGAAATACACGTCAGCAGTGTTCAACATATTCTTCAAAACAAAAACAGGAGGAGTTAAAGACGCTGAAGGAAAATCCGTCAGTGGAAGATGATAAAAAGTGTGAGTATTTTGCAAAAATGCAATAGTCTATTGATTGGCATGATTTTCACTTGGATGTGCAGGACATAATGCAGATTAAGTTTGACATGAATTATTTGGAAGGTATAGATTTTGAATCGACCAACCAGTTCGTAGATGTTGGAATACTGGACATGCAATTGTTTGCCAAATAAAAATATCACTTTCCTACACATTTTATCCCTGAATGGGTTGTTTATTGTAATTTAAATCAAAGGGAGATAATTAGCTGAAACTGCCTTCTTTCAACCATTGAGAGCAAAACAAAATGATGGGGGCGGGGAGGCTGGATGGAGCTGTCAAGATGTATTTTTCATCATTTAATTAATATTCATTTAATATGGATTCTTTTTCTCATACAGATCAACTGGCCATTGCCGTGGTGCCAGTCATTGTGGACCATTTCAAGGAAGACCTAACCATGCTGATCCAAAATGAAGTAAGTGAATAATTCTTCACAAGTAAAAACTTTAGGGCATTGGAGGTGGAAACTGCATTTCTTCTCTTTTCCACTATATTACGTGTATGTATATATATAACTTAGTAATGAGCGATGCTGGTTCGAATTGGAATTTGGCCTGGTTTGATATTTTGTAAGCCTGTCTAGCGTACAAACTGACACCTACCTGTACACATGATATGATTTATTACTACATCAGCAGGCAGAATAACAGGTTTTTGGACATTCAACGTATAATTCAGAAGACTCTGGTCATGATGGTAAAAGATTATGATTGAAGAATACTATCAATCCCATATGCTTATATATCTTTTATGTTACTTTCAGGTATTCCTGCTGTTATGACACCAATTATTGTCCACCAGGGTTTCAATATGGAGACCGCGGATACCATCTCTGTCTATGTGGAGAAGCAGTAGCTTTTGGACACGACGGATCTCCTGCTGGGATTGAAATGCCTGCTCGCCACATATTGGTTTTTCAATATACGCTACAACGAGGAAGTTAACAACTCCTTGACATAACTCGAACTGCTTTTTCTGAAGTTGTCCTATACAAGGCCAAGACCTACCGTTATCAGGACGGTGACAAAGTTACAGAAGCAGTAAGAGCTACTTCTCACTTACAGAAAAACATTCTTGAACCATGACGCTGTATCATACTTATGTAAGGGTTTCATTAACTTTTCAAGTAGGTGGCAATTCACCAAAGTAGCAGGCTATTATTATGGCATTTAACATTGAGTAATACAGGCAACTAAGCAAAGTAGGTGGCTGCCCTGTTGAAAGTAGTCCCAAAAATTGTCGCCTTCTAATAAAACCCCTGTTATGAACATTCGGACACATATTAATGTGTATATTTTACCGCTTGTCCCCCCCCCCCCCCTCAACTCCCAATCAAGTGTCATTGCCATTTTTGTCCTCCGCCACGAAGTGGTGGGAGGACTTGGAAATGCTAGCCGTCCGTCCGTCCGTCCGTCCTTCTGTCCGTCCGTCCGTCTCACATCTTGTAAACGCGATATCTTGAGAACAATTCGACCAATCTACTTCAAACTTGAGAAGGTGCTTCACATCAGTTAGACGGCTATTGGTATTGATTTTCACTGAGGTACGTAATCCAAGATGGCCGCCATCGACCATATTGGATTCTGTCCATCCCACATCTTGTGAACGCGATATCTCAATAACAATTCGACCAATCGGCTTCAAACTTGAGAAGGTGCTTCACATCAGTTGGACGGCCATTGGTATTGATTTTCACTGAGGTACGTAATCCAAGATGGCCGCCATCGACCATATTGGATTCTGTTCGTCCCACGTCTTGTGAATGCGATATCTCAAGAACAATTCCACCAATCAACTTCAAGCTTGGGAAGGTTCTTCACATCAGTCAGACGGCCATTGGTATTGATTTTCACAGAGGAACGTAATCCAAGATGGCTGCCATTGACCATATTGGATTCCATCCGTCCCAGATCTTGTGAACGCGATATCTCGAGAACAATTCCACCAATCAACTTCAAGCTTGGGAAGTTTCTTCACATCAGTCAGACGGCCATTGGTATTGATTTTCACTGAGGTACGTAATCCAAGATGGCTGCCATTGACCATATTGGATTCCATCCATCTCGGATCTTGTGAACGTGATATCTCGAGAACAATTTGACCAATCGACTTCAAACTCGAGAGGGTGCTTCACATCAGTTAGGCAGCCATTGGTATTGATTTTCATTGAGGTAGTATGTAATCTAAGATGGCTGCCATTGACCATCTTGGATTTCACTCACCCATATTGTACCCGTCTGTGTTGTGAACGCGATATCTTGATCTATTCCACCCATCGATTTATAAACCTCACCATCCACAAATCCTTATACAACTACAGACTTACATTCCAGTGTTACACTACCCATTGCTGCTTCCCAAACCTCCTCAAATTGTCTCAACAATTCCAGATAAATGTTTCTTTCCACATACACATATCCACTTTCCAAGTTATATTTAAGGAGATAATGGAAGCTTATATGCTGCATACTCTCAAACAGGCTACTTGGCGGAGGACCTGCTAGCTACTGAGCTTGTTGTTACCTGTTATACCCTACTCTCTGAGAGTTTTTGATTTTCGGTCTCAGACGCCAGGGCACCCCAGCAGGTTATGTACAAAAGCATTCCATGACAGTTATCCTCACTCCCCCCCTCCCAACAACTCCCCCACCCAGTGTCATTGCCATTTTTGTTACCTGTAATACCCTACTCTCAGAGTTTTCGATTTTCAGTCACAGAGGCTAGGGCACCACAGAAGGTTATGTGCAAATCTCCACTCCAACTCACCCCCCCCCACCGGCTGGATCTGGTGTTGCTGTCAGTTTTTGTTACTAATTACCCCTACTCTCTGAGAGTTTTCGATTTTCGGTCACAGAGGCTAGGGCACCACAGAAGGTTATGTGCAATCTCACTGCAACTCCCCACACGGCTGGATCTGGTGTTGCTGTCAGTTTTTGTTACTAGTTACCCCTACTCTCTGAGAGTTTTCGATTTTCGGTCACAGAGGCTTATGTACCACAGAAGGTTATGTGCAAATCTCCACTCCAACTCACCCCCCCCCCCCCCCAACACACGGCTGGATCTGGTGTTGCTGACAGTTTTTGTTACTAGTTACCCCTACTCTCTGAGAGTTTTCGATTTACGGTCTCAGAGGCTAGGGCACCCCAGAAGGTTATGTACAACTCTTCCCTCCCCCCTCCCCAACTCTCCCATCCAGTGTCATTGCCATATTTGTTACCTGATACGCCCTACTCTCTGAGAGTTTTCGACTTTCGTTCTCAGAGGCTAGGCACCCCTGAGGGTCATCTACAAAAGTATTCCTACAAAAGTATTCCATGGCAAAGATCTGCTCCCCCCCCCCACACAACACCCGTTGTCATTAAGAAAATTATTCTATGGCAAATATCTGTTTACAAACCCAGAACACTGATCATGGATATGTAACTGGATTGCTAGTTTTTATTTCATTATTATCTGTTACGTTTATTTTTATTAATTTTTTCCATGGAGTAAGTACATACAGGTGCATCCATTTGTATTCAGGGTGAAAAATATAATGAAGGGTAACTTTTCATGAAACCTGTATTAACACATACGAGCAGAGATACCCAATTATTATTTAGGATATTCAAGATACCCAATTATTATTTAGGATGAGCAACTTATTTTACTTCATGGTCGGTACCTGGATTGGAGTGCTTGTGTATTTAAGTCTTTGTGCTTTGAGGGTTAAGATTCATCTGTATATATTATAGCTGTTTGATGTGTGTACTATGGGATGAGGTGAGGAGGGGGGGTCGCTGTCATATGCAACAGGACATGCTGAATTTGGGTTGGGTTGGGTTGCTTGTGAACTTTGTGCTTTAAATTGTTTGAACTTTGTTCTTTAGTGGGCGGGGTAAAGACTTGTGTGTATATAAATAGTTGTACGATATCTGTAGGCGGGTGAAAGTTGGAGGCATAAGTGACATGAACATAACGTGCTCAATTTAGGTTGGGTTGGGATGCCTGTATTTTTAATCGTTTGAACTTTGTGCTTCCAGGGATTGAGAGTGAACTATGATATCAGGGAGGGCTAACATGAAAAGACCAATGTAAATGTGTTTTTTGTGATTTCCTTAATAAAATATATCATACATATATTTTGTGTTGATGTTCTTATTGTGTACCTCAACCAAGAGCCATTACTGGGTGGTACGAACACCACTAATTCTAACTAAAAAGGTGCAAATTAACACATTTTGAAGGTGTAATTCTCACGAAATGGGTGTGTTTTAACACCCCTGGAAGATTGAATCGTGTATTTTAGCACCTCTGGAAGGTTAAATTTTGGCCAAAAGGTGTAAATAAACACCGAAGAGGGTGTAATCTCGGTCAAAAGGTGTAAATTAACACCAATGAAAGGTGTAATTCTTACTAAAAAGGTGTGATTTAACACCCCTGGAAGATGGAATGATCACCAGAAGGTGTATTTTAGCACCCCTAGATGATTCAAATTTTCCTAAAAGGTGTGAATGAACACCCAAAGAAGGTGTAATTCTGTTGAAAAGGTGTAAATTAACACCACTGAAAGGTTTAGTTGTGGTCAAAAGGTGTAAATAAACACCCATGGGATGCTTGGTTCCCCCAAAAATATGCTTATAAATTTGTCTGGAAGGTGCAAATTTTATTCAGAAGGTGTGAATGAACACCCATGGAAGGTGTAATGTGAGCAAAAAGGTGTAACTTAACACCTTTTCGAGAAGGTGTAAATTTACACCTTTCGGAGAGGGTGTTAATTCACACCCAAAAGGGTGTTAGCCCTGGGACAAGCCATTTACACCCCGTAGAGGTGTAATTTACACCTTCTGGGCTAAAGTGTGTAGCTGGAATCCACAACTCTGTCTTTTCCCCTTATCTAGAATACTATGTAGCCATCTACCTCGGTTTTCTTCGTTCCATTCTTTTTTCCATTTACTATCTATTCTGGTTCTAATGATGGAATTCAGTTCTTTGGTTCCTAGTCCTATATGCACGTCAGGTGCAGTTTTGGTGAGACTGTCTTTGGCTGTTCTATCGGCGGCTTCGTTTCCCCTAACGTCCACGTGGGCGGGAATCCAAGCTAAGATGGCGTCAATGTCATTGTCTCTTATTTGTGTACATAGAATTTCTATTTCGTGTATGAGGTCAGGTCTGCTGTCGGATTTGGAGTTCTCTATAGATACCAGTCCGCTTAAGGAATCACTAAGAATAACGGTGGAAACCGGTCGGTTCTGGAGAACCCATTCGAGGGCCTTGATTATGGCGACTAATTCAGTGGTGTATACAGACATATTGTCTGGTAGTTTGAAACCTTCGTGAATGTCAAGTTCTGGAATAACGAATGCAGAACCTGTATTGTGACTTGTGTTTTTGGAGCCGTCTGTATATATTTTCAAGCGATTTTTCCAATGTGTGTCAATATATTCGAGGGCAGTGACCCTTATATGCTCTGGGTTGTCCTGTTTGGTGATGTGGCTATGTATATTCGTGTCCACGTGTGGTGTGATTAGTTGCCATGGTGGTCTATTGACCTTGTCAGTGTCAGAGATACGAGAGATTGGAATGTCGTGTTCTTCGAATAATCGTTCTATCGTGTAACCGAGTGGTGCAGAGTCTTTTTCCCATTTTGTTTTTAGGAATTCGTATTCGGTTTTTGGGCCAAAAATTTTGTGGCATGGGTGGCTTTCGCCCTTGGCTATTGTTTTCCCTGCATATTTCATTGACAGCTCTTAAATGTAAGGGTTTTTCATTAGTTTCTATTTGTAGAATACATAAAGGAGTTCCTTTGAACGCCCCGGTGGCTATTTTTAAGGCCGAATACTGAATGCTGTCTATTCTTTTCAAATGGGTCTTGCATGCTGATTGATACGCGATTGAACCATAGTCTATTTTGGATCTGATGAGTGTTTGATATAATTTGATTAAGCTAAGTTTATTGGCCCCCAGTTGGTACCCGATACGCACCTCATAAGGTTCAGGTCTTTGTTACACCGAATAATTAATTGGTCAATGTGGTCTTTCCAAGTGAGTTTTCGGTCGAATATCATACCTAGGTATTTGACACTATTCTTAAACTCGATTTTCTGTCCTCCTAGTGATAGCGTGATGTCTGTGTTCTGTTTATTTGAGAATAGCACACCGGTAGTTTTGACAGCTGAAAATTTGAATCCCCATTTATCGGCCCAATCGCTGACTGTATTCAGTACCCTTTGCATTATACTTGTTAATTTTTTTATCGAGCCAGCAGATTTCCACATGGCAGCATCGTCAGCAAAAAGTGATTGTTCAATTTCAGGATGTTTTGTGTCAATTTCGTTGGCCAGGCCATTAATCAGGATGTTAAAAAGGGTGGGGCTTATGACGCTGCCCTGTGGGGTGCCGTTATCTAGCTGGTGGTCCATGGATATGGTGTTACCAATACGAACTTTGAAGTTTCGGTCATGAAGAAAATTTTTTATCCAGTGGTGTATTCTGCCCTTAATTCCCAGGTTGTTTAATTGGGTGATAATCCCGTCCTGCCATACAAGGTCAAACGCCTTTTCAATATCCAAGAAAATTCCTAATGTATATTGGTGTTTGGCATTACCCTTTTTGATGGAGTGTTGGAGTCTGGCTATGTGGTCTAAAGTACTTCTTTTTTTTTCGAAAACCGCTTTGTGTTTTGTTTAACAGGTTGTTGCTTTCCAGGTGATATTCAAGTCTGTTTTTGACCATGGTTTCCATAATTTTGCATAAATTTGACGTGAGTGAGATCGGCCTATATGTGCGTGGATTTGTACCAACTTTCTATATTTATACACACAGGGCCAAACTTCCGGGGGGACTTTTTGCATGACGCGGAATTTATTCCGTGTCCCGATCTCATTGGTCAAGGTTCTCGTACCATGGATCGAACTTCTAATAATCTGATCATCATATCAGATAAAAGTCTCCTCGCATATTATGATTTTTCCTGAGCCATTCTATACTATCTTAGTATGTTGTATCTAAGATTTTTTTCCTTTTTTCTATATTCTGTAGAGGAGATAATTTACGGCTTCCATCATTTTCCTCTCCCTGATTTATTCAAGGGCTAGTAATATCCTCTACATTCGATCAAGTAGTTGTACCTTGAAGTCATAGATCTTGGGAGATAACATTCCTCTTTGACTGTTATATTTCTTCTGGTACTAAACTCAGGTATTTCAAAATTGTATCTTGGGGTCAGTATTTTTACACCCAGATTAATCGACCATCACATTCTGTGTTATCAGTTCAATTAATCTCTGCATTTTCCATATATATGGTTCTTATTCCTTCCAGCATTGTCAACAGGATATACTTTTTCCTGAACCAAGACATTTTAATTTGTTTGCTTTTTCTTGCCGGGTTTTCATATAAAAATGCACCTAACACAGAATGATCATACAAAGATATTTCCTTGTTAAATGATTAGACAATTAACTTTTGCCTTTTACACAAAATAATGACTCACTCACTGGCATTTATTAACTCTGCTGGGAGGTCGCATAAATTACCACAGTTTTTTCCGTGGACCACCTTGGTGTGTTATTGGCAAGTGTATTTTTCTGTATTGCCTGAGGGGCGAGCATCTGGTCTCCAATTCCAAAGTGGTTATTCGTGTTCCCTCAAGCATATGGCAAGTTAATCACATTCCAGTGATAAATTATTCATACTCTAGTTGAACTAAGATTTCAAACAAGAAAACTATGTTATTCCTGTATCCCAATTTCAGAATAAAGCCCTACAACTTTTACTAAAGTTTCAAGTTTCATAATCAATTATCATATTTGTTCTATGATATAATAATATTTGTTATCATATTTATTCTATGATATAATAATATTTGTTATCATATTTATTCTATGATATAATAATATTTGTTCTATTATATAATATTTGTATGTAGAATATATAAATATGATTGTTCTCTAATTATTGAAGCATGAACGACCTTAGCAGCATAAATTAGCTCTAATCTCTGGCAAAGCGTGTGAAATGTCAGGGCTTTCCATGCTTGTAGGCACACAAAGCATTGCACAAATAAATAATAAATAAAATGAAACTGACTTCGGGGGCAGGGACAAACTGGTGAAGACGGAATGATAAATGAACTTAATTTTAATGAGGCTAATAGTCCAGCAGTACTGTTACTCAGTTTGATGCTGTGTTTGAGGTTCTTATACTTAACTGGTTTCAGACAGTTGGGTTGAACATGAAATTATCATTTATTCTGCTAATGTCTTCAAGTTCCTCTAGTCATGTAGTAGTAGATTCAAAGTGGATAGTGGATAAATTTTCAAGAACATACTCGTAACTTGTTATAAATCCCCCTCAATAAACAGTTCCAAGAATAGATCTATACGGACTTGTCAGTACCATATGTTGTTGTTGTTGTTACATGGAAAAGTATTCCTCCAATTACAAGCAATTGGCGTTAATTTACTTGAACTACATTATTTATGTCCCAGGAATCATGCAAAAACTATAGGTTGCCCAAATGTTAACTGTTCACAACAGTGTTGTCACTCACAGAGAAGGAAGAGACAGAGAGAAAGACTGTCAATCGGCGTTAATGACTAGTACACTCCTCTCAGATAATGAAACCCACCTCATTGTGTTGTAACAAGGGAAGCAGATTGGCGGTGCACAAAGATTAATGACGCATGCTAATCAATATTCATGAACCTGGAGAAAAGGTCGGAATCGTGCCACTACCGACATTTGCTCTAAGTATTTTGACACAAACCGGTACCCAAACTCCACCGCTTAAAAATGACATGTGTGAGTAGTTAATATGCTGGTTTCCGTTTAATCAAAGCGGCTTGTCATGCAGTTAGGAGGAAGTCACCATCTGTATTCACTATATCCAGTTGAACTAACATTTCGCAGAGGACAGCCGGTCATTATGGCGGGGACTGGATCAGTGCTAAATGACATGGGTAAAATCGCCGTATTTCTGTCTCTCGCAACAGTTTTCCAACATGGAGTTCCCGTCGTTGGACAGCGAGGCAACCTGGAAAGTGCACCACAACATCGGAAATGTGAGCCTGTTAATATACCCATGTGCAAAGACATGACATACAATGAAACAATCATGCCTAATCTGATGAATCATCAAACACAGGACGATGCAGGGCTGGAATTACATCGTTTTTTTCCGGTTTCAAAAGTCCAGTGCAGTCCGCATCTGAAGCTTTTTCTGTGCGCGATGTACGTTCCTATGTGTACGGTGCTGTTGGAAGCCATTCCGCCCTGTAGATCGATGTGCGAACGAGCGAGAAACGACTACGAAAGTCTGATGTCTAAAGTGGGATTTCAATGGCCCGATAGTTTGGAATGCTACAAATTCCCCATAGCTGGTTTATGTGTGGGTGAAAAAAGTACTTTCGCAAGGACTGTCTTACCGACCGGAACACCAGTCTCGTGTATCACGACCGAAGTCTCTGGTAGCACTGCTAAAACGCTGCCAACTCCATTTTCCGCCAGTTCCTCTGACGATACGATAACGATGCCGGTATCCCAGTTAAAAGATATTATTTCACGACTATCAAATAATGAAACGGCAATGGAGAAGATGAACAAACTAGATGCTATGGAGAAAATACTGGCAACAGTGAACACAACCGTACATGGAATGAACTGAAGGAGCTCGTGGAACGCAATGATGCTCTCGAAGACGAAGTTTTGAAACTCAAGTGGCGCATTCTGGGAGAAAGAAGAAAACAAACAAGAAAACCTCTGCTTCAGGGGCATCCCAAAATCTAGCCATCATCTCCAAGAATAATCCATCAACATACTTTACATGAAACCGAAGATCGAAGAGAGCTAGGTACGATTTGAACAGGTATATGGTTATAAACCTTGTCATTATTCAAGTATATTATTGGAGTGTCATTTCACAAGTATTCTTGTTATAAACGCTCCGAAATAGACCAACAAGTAGCCGCAATAATCCTTTAACAACAATCAAAGAGCTTCGAAAGAACTGTCTGATTGGTTCCAGAAACTAGGTCAAGGACTCTTACCTCTGATGGCCCATCACCAGCTAGCACATTCATTCATTTGTACGTGTGTCACTTGACACGGTCTCGGATGATATACGACATTAGTACCTCGTGGCGCACTGCTAGGAATCCATATTGGCATCCATGTTGAAAGCACAGTATCACGCTGAACCTCAGAACAGCGCATGTCAGCTGTATGACTTCCGTTACCATGGAGGATCAGCTCGAGAAGAAAAACCAGGAGAAACACCTCAAATTAGAGCAGATCTTCCGCTAGTAGAATCAAGAGAATATCCATTTTACTTGGATATGTATTTCATCTCCTGATAAGGGAGAACTACAACGAGGACTATGTGATCGGAAACACATCCTATAGCATGTGATTATTACACCATTATTGCGCGAGGAATTATGACATCGACGGAATAGGCCGAGCAGTCGCGACTGGTGCATGTGATGTCATCCATCGCAAATGGTAATATATTTGGATACTTTATCAAACACTACAGACAAGTAGTTCAGTGTCACTTTTGTCTTTCTTTGATATGGATCTAGTCTACTTTGTCCGTTGCATTTCTGTTGCATACAATAATTGTTAGAATTACTAGTCAATGTTTATCAACGAGTATATTCAAAACTATTACACGTTCAAAATCAATATTATGAATTTAGATATTTAGCCACACTGAATTTTAATTTCAACATGTATATTCCACAATAAATTCATTTCGGGTGAATATTGTTTTAGCATTTGTTATAAATATAATATTTTATATAATGTCATCACTCTTCGGACATTTAAAATGTTAAATATATCACTTGCGTTTTGAGAATGTTGCTATGCTATTGGGAGTGTCGTCAAGTTGCGCACACCGTTGTGGTTATGCAAATGACGAAAGTATATCGCACTGATAATGTGAATGCGTCAACTCGCACATGCTATGGCGGCAATGTACATGACGCAAGTTTCATACGCCATACATTCTAATGGTAATGACGCAAGTTACATACACAATATAATATGGTAATGTGAATGACATCAGGTTGTGCTAATGTAAGGAACACAAGATACAAACAGCATGCGTTGTTATGGTAATTTGAGTGACGCAATTCACACTCACCATACCTATTTATCGCAATGTAAATGACGCAATTTACATTCACCATAGATTATTGTTGTAATTCAAATGAGGCAGGTTACATTCACCATGGATTGTTATGGTAATGCAAATGACGCAATTCCCACACAATTGTTATCGTAATGTGGATGTCGTCGAGTTACATACACCTTAAACTGTTGTGGTAATGTTAATGACGCGAGTTGCTCAAACAAGATATTACTATGGTAATGTGAATGGCGTCAAGTTGCACACACTGTTGTGGTAAATTGTAAA
Source organism: Hanleya hanleyi (assembly GCA_036873755.1). Classification (NCBI taxonomy): domain Eukaryota; kingdom Metazoa; phylum Mollusca; class Polyplacophora; order Lepidopleurida; family Hanleyidae; genus Hanleya; species Hanleya hanleyi. Next base: position 63,781 of record JAVTVY010014381.1, read on the forward strand.
TGACAAGTTATATATACACCGTACATGGCTACGATAATGTCAATGACGTCATGTAACAAACACCAAACAATGTCTCCTACATGTTCGTCTCGTAATTACGTGTGCTGACACCTCGTGACTCCTTTTTTAGAAAGTCGTGTCATGAAATTGATATTCAATATCTTGTATTGTACAAAACCAACACAAAATGCAGCGTATACATAATGCCGTGACGGCGTGTTACAGGATGCAAAACAGACAGACAAATCACATACAGATGAATGGTTTTAGTAAAAGCCGAAATACAGCCAGGTTTCACCTTGAATTCCATTGATGGCGTCTTATATAAATGACATGGTAATATTTTACGACAATGGCGTCGCTTTTACGAAGATCATTGTAATTCAGTCCCGATAATGGTACGTTAAACCAACAAAAAATATCGATATTTTAATGATATCCTTAAGACAGCGCAGTCTTATCCATGATAACATCTCCAAATTTCGGTAGTCAACACAAAATAGAATCTAGTCGACGTTTCCTTGTCAACAATGTTGTCAATAAGAAGCTGAAGAGATACAAATGCGTCATTGTGATGCCCAGTATGTCCTTGTACTTGGCAATGGCTATAATATGGGGACCATGACATGTTCATTTTCAGATGAGAATTAAGAGCATCAATCAATATGCGGCATATTCACTATTCATAACGGGTTTCTCTTAAAATCGACGAGGTTCTGTAACGCCTACACTGGTTACCTCCCCTTATTTCCATGATGAAGGACATGGAGAGGACATGATGATCTAACATGGCGGTATAAATCATGCCTCTACCAATTTCTTATCCAATTCTGTCTAAATCTGGACACGAGTCCCCGTTTTTCGGCTTTGTGTAAGCACTTGGATACATACACACTCTATTTGTGTAGTTTAGAACGGGCCATGTGTGATCTACAACATCCGGTTTGTTCTTGATTCAAAATGCCTATTAACAAGAGGGAATCACAAAATTGTCGCAAATTCAAAATGCCAGCGCCTTTCTACTTCTCTGATAACCCAGGGCAGTAACCCAGTCTATGCAGCGCTGAACTTTGTTACACTTCCCGGTAATCCTAAACGATGGACCAGCAATGAAAATAAAGTAGACGTTTGCTATATGAATTATAATCGTTGGCAAAAATGACATTCCGAAACCCAAAGCTCTTCGTTTGGGATAGCCACTCCAGTAGTTATCCGACTCAACACGAAGATGAACACCAGTTCATGAATGACACACAGACTCTCGGGCTCCAAAAAGGTGGCTAGTAGCAACTGACCTGGAACATTAAGAACCAATTGCTCCAAGGTGTTCTGAAGACATCGAGTGTATGGAAGGCCAAATAATCAGAAACTCACAGTTATTGTAGCGAAAACCTAAGTTTTCAAATAGAAAATTTAAGTTATCAAAGAGAAAACCATGGTTTTCGAATCGAAAACTTAAGTTTACGGTCGAAAACCTAGGTTATCTACCACATAACCCCGAGTTTCTCTTTCCTTAACCTCGAGTTTCTATTTCTCAACACCGAAAATCACAGTTGTCACTAGAAAACTTAAGTTATCGAACCGAAAACCTAGGTTTTCGAATTGATAACTTAAGTTTACGGTCGAAAACCTAGGTTATCTAGCAGACAACCCCGAGTTTCTCTTTCAATTTCGAGTTTCTCTTTTATTTTTGGACATTCGTGTAGAAAACCTAAGTTATCAGTCGATAACCTAGGTTTTCGAATTGATGGTTGTCGTGAAGTGAAACTCGACTTTCTAACTTAGAGTTTCGATATCCGGGTACTCTGGGTTTCGCGCCTTTTCCGATTGTTGACTAATCAGAAATGCAGAGAGAACCACGTGGCGAAATTAATTATACGGAATCAAACTGCTCACACCGATATAACATTCACTGCATGCCTGTATTAATCGCTGTTGACATAGAGACAGCTTGTGTGTCACCGAAGTATTTGCCAAAGTAGCTATCTACATATCACTAAATGTGCTTTGCTGGTGTGAATTACATTGACCTGTCTTATGTCGGTCAGTCAGCTTGACCGGATAGCTGAATTTCAACTAGATTATTTCCCCCAATTCAGTCTGCAGCATATATATATATAGCTATTAAACTGATTAAAGGACTAGCTCGGAGTATCAATACCCAGTCTTTGATAATGCTTGTATAAACTAGGCTCGGACATACAGGATAGTCTACATTGAATAAATAATCTCCGTTATCCTTTTGTTGAATACATGTTGATTTTGTGGTTCTGTCTGACGTTTTAATCAGTCAGCATGCGGGAAAGGGCGCGAAACCCATAGTACCCGGATATCGAAACTCGAAGTTAGTTAGTCGAGTTTCACTTTACGACAATCGCAAATTCGAAAACCTAAGTTATGGATTGATAACTTAAGTTTTTTACACGAATGTCCAAAATAAAAGAGAAACTC